>CM029120.1:6990000-7002500 GCA_016859345.1 Istiophorus platypterus
TGTTGTGCCTGCCGTGTAACTAAGGGAAGATCAGTGATCTCAGAGGGCGAATGGCATCTGGAAGGATGAAACAGGCTGCCGGTTTCCTACCAACCTGCCCTACTGGAGGGCACTGCAGCTGCTGAGAGATGGGAAGCCGCTGTTGAGCCTGCTGCCCTCGCTTTTTTTTTTTCAGCTATAGGATTTACACAGCCTCTGTCCAGACCTGTACATGAACAGACAACGGCTGAGTCACCAAGGCTGTAGCCTGTAGCCTTTCAGCATTAGATCAATCAACAATTAATTTGACACAGTTTAGCCTTTCGTTTGGGTTGATGGATTTTAAAGTGCCTTATGAGTGATGGCCAATTTAACTGACAAGGAAAACCTCAGCTCTGCACTTCATCACACAAAAGGAAAAAAAAGACAAATAAAAGCCAGAGGAATGCACACAAAGTTTGAGAGGGAATGTTGAAATGATTTTACATACAGCACCGTGCAAAAGTTTAAGGCATTGTAGATGTCCAGATTTTAATCCAATATAGAAAGCCATCAGGGAGGCGTCTAAATGGTCCCTAATTCCTTCTAAAGCAGGACAACCAGCCCAAACATACAGCAAGAGTCTTAAAGAACTGTCTTCAGAGACAAAAAAAGACAAAAAAACAAGGAGTCCAGCTGCAGATGATAAGACCCCAACAGAACCCTGATCCCAACATCATGGAGTCAGTCTGGGAGACAGAAGACACTGAGACAGACTAATATCCACAGAGGAACTGTGGCAGGTTCTCCGAGATACTCGGAACAACCTACCTGACGAGTACTTTGAAGAACTGTGTGAAGTTGTGCCGAGTAGGGGTTGGGGGCGAAAGCAGTTAGAATTTTACTTTAGTTTTTTTTTTCTCTGATTGAATTTTACTGCCAAAGAAAAACTGCACACTCTGCCTGACTTTTGAAGGCATCTTCACATTACCTGCAGTGCCTAGAAACTTTTTTTGCACAGTTCTCTGTGCGTAAACTAGAAACACTATTATTTAAAGTTTAGAAAAAATTTAAAAGAGGAGTGGTCAAGTGTAATGATATTGTCAATACCAATAACCTCACCATACAGGCCCAGTCAATTAACACGAGTAAATGTATTTACATTATATCTTACAGACTTTTAAAATACCTTCCTAAACACCGGTGACTGGTTGATGTTACAAAGGATTAAAACAGTGTCAAAGCGAGAACTGGCCTTTAAATGTTCCCAAATGTCCATCAGATGGCGCCACTGTCTTTGGAATAAGGAGGCTGTGTGCGTTAGGAGTGTGAGTTGGCACCGACTCGGCAGCATCAGTGGCTCTCTGAGGACAGTGTGACCGACAAGGGACCCACAGGGAGACACAGGCGGCCTCTCTGTCTTATCCACAGTCTCTTCTGCCAGGGAACAATTGGAGGGATTTTTTTTTAACTCAGTGTCAGAGAGGTTCAGCCTCCTGCCGCCCAACAACGTCCTCCCCATACCACGGTGCCACCGGCTCCCGCAACCGGTCATTACCCTTGTGCAATCGGATCGGCCCGTTTGGACGTCAGGATGAAGGACGCCTCGGTGCTGATTTAATCCTACGGGATGCTGACGTCTTTACCAGTCGCCGGTTGCAGGGGAAATGAAAAAGTTATTCTGATTTCTATCATTCGCGAGAGTCTTACTCATTGGTTTTCCCGGAGTCAGGCCCCTGAATAAATAACAAAAAAGAAGCGTCAGGGGACTGGTTTCTCTGTCACAATCCCCACTGACGTTTTACATCCGAACCTGTTTGTTTATGAGGATTCTGAACCCTGGGTCCGCTCAGTAATCTAATAACACTGTGTAAAAAAACAAACAAACAAAAGAAATTAAAAAACCCGACGTACTGAAACTTTGACTCATTATAGGAGTGTTTCTGCGCTTATGCAGAGATCTTAATGAATGAGGAAATTCAATATAATCCGGTCCAGGTATGACTCAACGATTCCTCAGGTCTGGTGCGTAACGCGGCGGTGTGGTCTGTATCAACACCCCATTTGCACTTTTCTGCCCAAAGGAAACGCCGCGTAAAAGCGCAGTAAAGGTACAGCTCTCCATTTTTTAACCAAGTGTCCCCGGTTCGGGGGACAAAGAGAGCTCCAAATGAGGGTGGAGTGATATATGTAATACTAATGGATGCCAGGTGCCAGACGCACAGATGTCAAAGTGATGTATGCTTAAAAGTGTCGTAAATATTGTTTCTTTTTGCCCCCCCCCCCCACGCAACCCTTTTCTGCCGAAACCCCGGGACCCGGCCTCTGAAACACGACTACATAGGTCGTTAACCCGCGTTCGTCCTCATTAAGGCCGCACTAAAGTTACCGCGCCTCTCAGCCCGGGAGAAGTGCTAACCTGCAGAAAGACTTTAATGGTGTCACCGTCGTTTAGGCGGCAAAGGTTAGAGTCATCAGTGCGGGGTATTTTAAAGGTCGCCCGAGCGATGCCCCCCCCCCCCCCCAGTTCACCCACTCCCAGGAAAAAATAGCTTCAGCCATCACACATTAAAGCCCCACATTAGTCTTATCTTATTTGTATCAGACAGCCGGGGGCAACACCCACTCCACCTCCGCCTTAACCCGGATTCGCGTTGCGCGCTTGGGTGACAAATCGTTGGGGCCTTGTCTCTGGAAGCAGCACGCGCAGGCACGCACGCAAACAGACGCGCACACACACGCGCACACACACACCGCAAGTCTCCGCACGTGGGTATCTCATTGTAGACGTCAGTCCGCGCGGGGACAGTTAGTGTGAGATGACAGACCTCCAACCCCTGCGCGTCCCCATAATAACCCATTAGTGGTGGCTTGGATTTCCCGCAGGATCATACTGGGAGCAGTAAACCGGGAAACTGGGAGCTTTCAGGTTTTGTTTTGGTTTTTTTTCACCGCGCTGCTAATTTTTTTGTTGTTGTTTTCTTTGTTTTTTCTTTTGTTTCTGCACGGAACACCCCCCCCCCCAGCGTCCCTGCGTCAGTGAGCTGCAGATATGAAAATGCGCCTCGAACTATTTTTCTTGGACAACAGAGGCGAGTCAGTAGCGTCTCGGTCTAACGTCGGTTCCTTTTGTCTCTCGGCGGCAGTTTTGTCCTGAAGTTCAGGTCCACTGATGCAAAATCATGTGTGATATAAGGCTGCTATGAATTTTACAGCGGCGGTGGATATGACTGTTAAGAAGAAAGCACTTATGGAAAATAGTCTAAATGGCTGACGCCTACACAACAACAACAACAATAACAATAACAATAATAATAATAAATAATAATATTAATAATTTGAAAATCAAACTGCAACTCTCATCATTTTTAAATTTCCAGCTGAGTTGTAGTAGTTGTTGCCTCCGTTAACTTAATGTAGGGAAACAACCTTATTGAACGTTTTAGTTTTCAACGATTTCAGGAATTTATAACGATTAATAATGGACGTTACCCTTATCATTAACAATATATATATACATCTACACATATGTACATATATAAACATATGTACATATATAAACATATGTACATATATATGTATGTACATTTACATATATGCATATACATATATGCATATACATATATGCATATACATATACATATACACATATATGCATATACATATACATACATATAAATAAATATACATTTATACATATACACATTTATATAAATATGTGTGTGTATATATATATATATACACACATATATATATACATACATATATAGATAGATATATATATATATATATACATATTAGAGATAGATAGATAGATAGATAGATAGATAGATAGATAGATAGATAGATAGATAGATAGATAGATAGATAGATAGATAGATAGATAGATAGATAGATAGATAGATAGATAGATAGATAGATATAATAGCCTCTTAAATGATAAGTTATTTATAACCTTTTATGCAAAGGTGAACAAAGTATTCGGTTCCTTTATTTAGTACCTTCAGAGTAAAAGTAGCAACACAATCGTGTTGAAATACTAAGTCACATGTAGAAGCCATGATACCAAAAATTAGGAAGTACATAAGTATAAGCATCAAAATATACTGATAGCTCCTCACACTCCTCCCCGGGATCAATAAAGTCTTATCTTGACCTATAATAAAACTTCGTAATTTATTTGTTGATTGTATTTTGTATCGATAATTTGACTCCGTAAACCAACTAGGAACCAAAGTGGCCCAATGAAAGCAGGCGAGGGAAAAGGGCGAAATTTACGCTTTACAGTAACATGGCGGGGAAAAATGAAAAACCCAGAGTCCGAGGACCTGAAAAGTTCTACCTGAGTAAACGTACTTAGTTACTCGGCACCGCTGTTCCTTCGTGCTCAGGCTGCGCGTTGTGTGGTGATGGATTCCACGTTTCTGGACCGGACGGTGTCTCGGTGATCTGGTTCGATTTCTTCGTGACTCAGGCCTTTGATTCAGCTTCCTGGGATCTGACGGACTCGGAGAATAAAGCGCCAAGAGACGCGTTTTGTGTCTCAGATACTATTAGTTACTGACCACACATCAAACAAAGGCAGTTATAGGAGAATCTTTGCGACCTGCTTGTAATAAGTTACCTCGTCTGAAGGAGAAGCCAGAGTCCCCTTCATCTAACACAATTCGCCATCATCGCCATCATCATCATCATCATCGTCATCATCATCATCATCGTCGTCGCCATTAGCAGCTAAACGCTCCTGACAGGCGCTGAAGGACAAATACAAAATTCAATTCTAAAGAAAAACAAAACATTCCACAGTTTCACGTTTCTAGTTTGATATTTTAAGAATGAAATTATTCTCATTTTCGGCCTAAATGAGAAAACGTCATTATTATTACTATAATTATTATTATTATTTACCTTCATGATCTCGTCTCACATTTGCATCAGTTCTGCTGAAGTTATTTTAACTACAATAATATGAAGACCAGATGATAATTTCGGATGCGATTAACTGTGAGGAATAACGTTATTTTTTGTTTTGTTTTGTTTCGTTTCGTTTGATTTTTGGTTTCTCTTAGATTCCGGGGATCATGCAGCCGTTCCCCACCTCTCGTCTGGTGTCACATCGTGGATCATACTCATCCAGTGAGGAGAAGGCGAAGCCTGATGGAAGGGGGGGGGGGGAAACCAAAACAAAACAACAAAAGAAAACAAAAGACAAGCTGTCGTTCATATCATTTCGATCAGACTCGATCGAAAACCTGCTGCAATCCGACTTTATTTATTTGTTTATTCAACGGCCGTTTCATATTTCAGTTGACGCCAAACGGGACCAACCTTAGAAACCGCAGGCACCAGCGCGTTGCCTGCGCTGCGCTGTGTCTTTCACTGTGGTGACAACTGCTGAGAATAACAAACCCAAACAAACAGCGGGTGGGGTTTTTTTTTTGGGGGGGGTGTCCTTGTATCTTCACTCGCTGAACGTGTGGAAATTAAAGAAAATAAATAAATAAAAACAACAAAAAAAATGGCGGTCAAGTGACTTTGCTCACGCGTGACAAGAGATGGGTGAGGTGGGGGCGCCTGGGTAGTCACGGCTCAGGACCGATCCTCCAGCACCACGGCGAGAGGTGGAGGAGCTCAGGTGGATCGGAGGTACAGTCCCCCTCTCCCCCGCCGCAGCCTGCGCGCTGCGAGGGAGAAAGTGCGGACGACCGGGGCCTGGATTGGGCCGATTTTATCAAATGCGGAAGTCCGGCGCTTGGACAAATCCAGGCAGCCCCTTGTAAAAGGCCTCGAACGGGAGCCTGAGCGTTTCTCCCGTGGGCGGATGGAGGCGCTCGCCTCTGACGCGTGGGTGAACTCTGACCCGCAGCGTGCAGGTGATCGATAGGGTGGTGAAGACAAATCAGAGGGAAAAGACGCACAGCCTGTCCCGTTATTTCACACTGCAGCGATGCACAGTTGACATATTTACCTGGAGTCGACTGTCAGCACGAATTATTGATCAATTGATTTCCCCCTCCCCTTTTTTTTAAGAACGTTTCTGGATTGGAACATACAGGAATTTTCCTTTGAAAATGAAAGGGAGGAGGGGCAAAAAAATATATATCTGGCCTACACACTTCTTCCATCATCTCGAGTAAATTGGGAATTTCAGGCCATGAAACCATTTATGACCAAAGCAAAAAAAATTTTAAATATAATAAAATAAAAAAATGTAAAAAAATTCACACGAAAGTAAGCTGTGATATAAACAGGTCCAAATGCAAACTCCCAGACAGCAGAGATACTGTATCCTCCAGCTGGGACGAGAGGTCGTGTCTGCTGCTTAGATTCCACAAAAAGTTAAATAGAGAAACAAATCTGTAAACAAGGGACGAGAGGAAAAAAAAATGAACACGGAAGCCAATAATCCGACTTCAGAGATACTGCACGAAATATTATGACTGTGCTTCCGTTCAATCACGTAGAGTTAGGGCCAGATTATCGTGCTATCACAAGTCCAACTGCATAATTTGAATTAATGAGCAGGTTTATGAAACGTGACACAGCTTTGTGAAGGTCAAAGAGAGCTGCTGATGTTGGGAGGCTGCGGGTCAACCCCTGGGCCCAAAGCAAGCTAGACCAGGTCAAAGAAACCCAAGTGTGTGTCAGCGTGATGTTATTTACAAATTATAGATTTTAGAGACGCTGAGGCTTTGTGGTGGAAGCGTTGCTTTGCAGAGTTTGTGTTCTTTTCGTTTTTTGTTTTTTTTTTTGCATATAAGCCCTGGAAGCGCCAGAAACACAACAGGACTGAGTGTGTTTTAAACAGTCGACTATTCAGTCACAACAAGGAAACCCTGCAGGATGTGGCCACTTCGTTTCGTTAAAGGCAAAACGAATAAATAAATAGATAAAAAAAAATACATACACATAATGTCGTTTAATCACTTCGTGTCAGCGTAGCGTCATCTTATGCCGCAAGATGTTAACACAGGGGACAACGCCAAACGTGAGAGCTCGGCGGGAGCAAGGAGCAGATGGGGTCCCGGGAGGACAAGCCCGCTGCCACCTCCGCATCCAGAGGAGCAGTGCGAGATGAAGAAACAAGTCAGGCCTACTGTGTCCCGGAGGGAGAGAGAGAGAGGGGGGAGAGAGAGAGAGGGGGAGAGAGAGAGAGCTCCGCCGGAGCTCCGAGTCCACCGTCGCGCAATTTGTCTGGCTAGTGATGCGTTTCCCCTCCGCGGACGCTATGAACAATTCAATTCGACACGGGCCATTTTTCGGGCTTGTGAGCAGTGCAGGCGTGTGACAGCCATGTAGGGGCTGCAAATCATGCGTGGAGGCCTGTTAGCGGCGGCGTGGCGCTCACGGAGGGGCCAAACAAAAAGGAAGAAAGAGAGAACAAAGAAAAAAGCATTTCAGTGGAATAAACATCAGGAGCCCTGATATGTTTTTTAAGGATTACTTATACATTTGGGCCGTAACATGGAATACACAGCTTCTGTTAAACACGCCATCCACTTCAAGGTCAACGTACAGTAACTTGACGGGATAATGAAAAACATGTGAAGCTTCTTTATTCCATGTTAACAGCCCCCATTTTAGGAAAAAAAGAAGTTTTTATTGTTGACAATAATAAAAACAACAATATCAATAATAGTAATAAAAATAATGATAACAATAACAGCAATAACAATAAAACAGCAAGAATATTGATAATAATAGTAACAATAACAACAAAAAGCAACAACTATAATGATAATAATGATAACAATAACAACAATGACAACATCAATAATAATAACAATAATAATAATAATAATAATAATAATTTCAGAATACTTGGTTTCGTTTTGCCACAAATAGATATTAATATCAACAATAATGATACTACTACTGCTTTTGTAATAATAATGGTCAGATTAGTATTAGATGCGGTCATTTTCATACGTATCATTTGTCTGACCGGGAACATCCGAGGATGACTCAATGACCTTCAGTCCTCCGTTTCAAACCGCGACCGATCGTTGATAATTCAGTTTTTGTGTGATGTCACTGATCAGACAAACACACGTGGAAAAAAAACAAACGGCGATGGCCCGCGCTCAACCTCAGGTTGCATCATATCACATAAAGGAAAAAGAAGGAAAAGGAGGAAGCTGCGCGTCCGTCCAGGCTGGAAAAGGCTGAAGGATGGAGCAGTCTGCCGGGGACCTTTGGATCCCCCACTGCTGACCTTCTGTTATTTCAGCCATCAGAGGCACCTCAGTGGAAACAAGTTGAGCACGTTTCCCCGCGGTAAACATTATCCTTGACGCATTAGTGGCCTGGGAACTGGGCAGGGTCGTGCAGGTGGGGGCACGAGCAGCGATACGGTGGCGCAATTAAAAGAAAAAAAAGGAGACTGAACTAAGACCCCCGGTCGGTCGTGATGAGGAAAAGAACCCTTAATGTAAACAAAATATGGCTGGGAAAGGTTTGATTTACGCCTCCTCTGAAAGGCCCGTCTGACTCCTTTTTAGTGCTGAGCCGCGCACTGTAATCTGCGCGGTTCCGGAGATTTATGCCTCCTGCAAAAGGTGGGAAAAACGAAATGAAATATAGGAAGAGTAGGTTGAGTATCCGGCCTTGCGGGTGCCGAGCGTGCCGGGACAGACGCAGAGGAAAAAGTCCGCGCACGGTCGCGGCAGCCTCGGCGTTTAATGCCATCAGAGGGGTTTTCCAAGCGTAATCCTAATTGCGGGAGCGGCGGCTGATGTTTACGTGCGCGTTGATCCCTCTTGGTTAGTCGGGGATGAGGGTCAGTCACGCGCCGTGGCCTCTTTTTTTTTTTAAATTTAATATGACATGAGAAAACCCAAAGCATGTGTCAAATGGGGACAGGGTGAAGGCGCAAAGTTATGGTGTGTGTTTGTTTCTCTTGTCGGGAAGTAACAAATCTTTCTTAGTGCTTGCAAAGTGGGGGTTTCTCTGCAGCCGGCCCATGCGTGCAGAGGGAGCTCAGACAGAAATAATGCCCCTTTTAAGTTATTGGTCTACAGACTTTCAGCCTCGAGGGTAATTGTTTAAAGGTTAGAACATGAAGGATAATTTCTATATCATACGAGAGCTCTAGAAATTTACATTTTTCCCTGACGCTTGTCGTGCGTAAGTGGCAAAAAACAAAAGGCAATATTTGGCCTTTCCGGCGAAAAGCCTCAATGCAAATCAAATGGACTTATAGTTTAAAATGGGAAAAAAATAACTGAGTTAAAATAACGCCGTAAAGTGAACTGTTCCGTTCACACAGGCCTAAATAAACTATATAATATTTAACTTAAAATTGGAACAGATAGTTAAATCTGCTGGTGGATGAACTCCGCCGTTTATTTTCAAACTTCACGACCAGACAGAGTCTTAATAAAGTGAAACCCGTTCGTCTTGTGATCGCCTCATTTTCAGCAGAGCATCATCCGGTTGAGGATTTGTTTTTAGCGTTTGTTTGTTTTTGGGTTTTTTTCCTCCCTAAACAAAGGGTAGCAGTCGCTGCTCGATGCGTAAAAAGAGATAAATACGTGATTAAAAAAAAGTGTGATAATCCTCAAGTGCATGGAGACACGATTCACCGACATCACAGAGCCAATGACATTACTCAAAAGCCAAATCAGTCATTTCCTCCCATTTCCCTAATGATGCAGTTTAAAAGGTTGAGATTAAGGGTTGTGTAGTGGAGCGTAAAGTCGCCCAAAGTCAGGGTTTCCATCTTTTTTGTTTTCATAGTAGAAGGTGACACTTGTTTTAACTGGAAAGGATCAATCCTTGTTATAAAAACAAGAACACAAATACAATTGATGGCAGCTAATCCTGCGGTCGAAATGCACACAATTGTGCGCTTTTCTGGCAATATTAATATTATTTCAGCTGATATTTCCTCGTGATCGTCGCCCTCTGGAGTTTTGCTTTTCATTTTTGGATTTATTTAGTGCTACGTCTAAGCTGAAATTTTGAAGATCTAATCCGAAATCTTGATATTGCATTATACTCACCCTGTCTGTCTCAATAACAAACGCATTCATGGTGGTATATCCTCAGCTTTGCTTTCTGATGGGAGAGAGCAGGGCGAGGAGGAGGACGGGGAGGGGGGGGGGTGGCAGTGGCGGCGGCGGCGGTGGTGGTGGTGGTGTTGGGAGGGGGGGGGGGTCTCCGTGGACTTGTCATGTCAAACTTCTGGGCCAATGGCGACTCGGCTCCGTGCAATCTCGACCGTCTATTGGAGAGCCGGGCCAATCAGCGGGGGAGACGAGTTGGAAGTCCAGCCTCCTGATTTCAACAGATTGAAATGTAAGCCTGTCTCCAGCGCCGTCAGGAAACAGATCGAGAATTTTGTCCTTCTTGTTCCTTATCGCGCAAGAAGATTTTCTTGGACGCGGCTTTGGACGGTGGACACGCTGGACGCGGAGCAGGATCCACGAAGGAGGCACAAACCGGACACCGTATTCTTCATTTGCGGTTTTAACACGATGGGTGAGTTCAGGGTTGAATCGTTTTTTCCTTTCTTCTTCTTCTTCTTCTTCTTGTCAGGGATGCAGCGAATGGTCCAACGTCCTGCGGCGAAGTAGGGGGGGTGAAAATATGGCGAGGTATGCTGTGTGTCTGATGTTTTGACCGGTCAGTGTAGCTGTTAATCCGCGAGGGGGGGAGAGAAATCGACGGACTGAATTATTACATGTGTCAGTTACGCGCGAGTTTTGGCACCGAGGGCTGTACATCCGCGTGAAGCTTAGCCTGAGTGCACGACAGCTCTCAGTCAGCTTTTACTCGGCACATTTCACCCAAGTGCAAGTGACACAGGTTTTTGTTTTCGGGAGGGAAGAGATTTTTTTTGGTAAACTTACTTTAAACCACGAAGGATGCGACTTTTGCGTCAAGATTTATATATTTATTTATTTGTTTTTAAGTCAACTCAAAACGGGTATTTAAGGATTTCGGTTTTACAGCGGTCTTAGAAATGACAAAACCTGACAGAACTGGATTAAAACGCGGTTTAACACTTCACATATTTAAGTATATATAAGTATAAAATTATTTTCACGGTAAGAAATATAGGATCCTACGAATATGTGTTTTTAACCCGTGTTGTTAAAAATCTGCGGTGGGCCTCGGTCTGGTTACCTAATCGCTGATGACTGTTCTGGTCTTTTGTGTGTTTGTTTTTGACACCAGAGCCAGCCTTCGGCGAGGTGAACCAGCTCGGCGGCGTTTTCGTGAACGGCAGGCCGCTCCCCAACGCCATCCGGCTCCGGATCGTGGAGCTGGCCCAGCTCGGGATTCGACCCTGTGACATTAGCAGGCAGCTGCGCGTCTCCCACGGCTGCGTCAGCAAGATCCTGGCCCGCTACAACGAGACCGGCTCCATCCTCCCGGGTGCCATAGGAGGCAGCAAGCCGCGCGTCACCACGCCCACCGTGGTCAAGCACATACGGACGTACAAGCAGAGGGACCCGGGGATTTTTGCCTGGGAGATCCGGGACAGGCTACTCGCAGACGGGGTTTGCGATAAGTTCAACCTCCCCTCCGTCAGCTCCATCAGTCGGATCCTGCGCAACAAGATCGGGAATCTGTCCCAGCAGAGCCAGTACGAGTCGGGCAAGCAGGCGCCTCACCCGCCGCCGCAGCCAACGTTACCCTACAACCACTTGTACTCGTACCCGACATCCAAAGTGCCCACTCCCCCTGGCATGCCCACCCTCCCCGGACACATGGCCATGCACAGGATATGGCCTTCCTCGCACTCTGTGACAGATATTCTGGGGATACGGTCTATTACCGAGCAACAAAGTAAGCATGGCTGCATGGAGGGCGATTACATTTGTTTATTGCACTGCATTTATCCAGCTTTTGAAGGGGTTTTTGCGCGCAAGAGTGCGAATGTGCGTGTGTCTGAGAAGGAGAAAGAGGAAGAGGGGAGGGGGTGCACTCTTTTTTCCATTTGAGTTCATCGAATGGTTTTTGTGGGCCTGCAAAAGTAACGCACAGGCCTCTATGGAGAGAGAGAGAGAGAGAGAGAGAGAGAGAGAGAGAGAAAGAGAGGGGGCTTAAAAGCCATTTATTTGACCTGCCAGCTGCAGACTGGCATTAGCAAATAGCGCATGAGTAACGCGTCGGTTTCTTAAGTCTTTTTCTAACCCCAAACTTCATATGCGCACATTTGACAAGAGAAACGCTCTTTAACAAAATAACTAACTAAATAAATAAATAAATAATATAAAATGGCGTGCTATTTTTTTTTCTTTTAGCCGCCATCCCACGAGATCACGTAGGGCCTGCTGATATTGATTTTGAAAAAGGGAGGCAGGTTAGTTCAGAAACAGATGGTCTGGCTCGCTGTAATAATTAAGAGGCGGATGTGGAATATTAGCGGGACAGCGGAGAGAGAGGCGGTGAGATGAAGTGGTGCTGAGTGTTTGCCACGATTCGGAGCCAGACTTTTTTTTTCCCCTCTCGGTGCAGGAGGGCTGTGTATTCAGCGGCGTTTAATCGTGAGATTCGGGCCTAAAAGAGTCATTTTAAGATAAACTCCCTGT
>CM029120.1:7010000-7077500 GCA_016859345.1 Istiophorus platypterus
GGGGAGAAGCCTTAGAATTTTTTTATTCTCAGAAAAGATGTATTGCATCACAGCAAAAAAAAAATATTTATCTGTCCTCTCTCCTCCTTCTGTTTGTGTAGCTATGCTAAAGTCAGGGTATGGTAGCCTACTGGCCTTTTTTACATGAGTAGAAAACTGCTTTTCATAAAGATCACGACAGCGCATACAAGGCCTGTACTTTTCTGTTTCACGTCTCACTACTAAGGCTCATCAGAAATGCTTTGAGCGTACACAGCTTTTGCATTAAGCAGTTTGAAAAAAACAAAACAAAAAAAACTTTTAAAAAAAGCACAGATCAGTTAGTCCTCTTAGACTCATTGATCTAAATGTGTCCCTTGATGCTGTCATAAAAACATATATGAGTATTAACTGAGTGATAAAGAAATACAATTTAAAGAATTTTTATATATTGCAGTTATTTTAATTAATTATAGTTCTATGGAGTGATTTTTGCAATTTTTTCTCAAATAGATCTAGTCAAGGAAAAAATTTTATGTTGAGGGTAAGGTGATGAAAATATAAAATACTGTGGTAATAACAAAATAGAGAAAGAGATATTTCCTAATCTCACTGTTTTTTATTTTGAATGGAAAAGGCTGCCTTAAGTAAATATCTCATATGGAAGTGGGATGATTTTTAAGGTTTTACTGTCCTTTGTAAATGATAGCAAACATCTTCAGTCATGCATTATAATTTTCAATAATTTCTAACAGATTTATGTGACAAGCAATTTTGCATTTGGATTGAGGCGTGTGTAAGACACTGTAAATTTAAGCATCCCTCCTGCATTATAATTTGAGACCGGTGTGCCGCGGACAACCAGACTCCTGGGGGCGAGGTGGAGTCCATCCAGAGAGCCACAAATAGGCTCATTGGCCTGCGGTCTCCGGGGTCATCAGACACGAGACCCAAACGCGAACCTTCAGCAGCCACAAAAAAGGACCAAACGGGGCTCGTTGGGCCAAACAGGGCTTGTCAGGGCCAACTCAACGTGTTCATTACAAAAGAAAAGCACGCAGGCCAGCTGACAAATGACATGTTTGCAAAATGATGCAAAAATACTTCATGAAAGTTTTTGGGGGGGTGGGGGAGTGTTGGGTAATAAATTACGTGCGAGTCTGGCAGGCCCCGTCTAGCCCTGCAGTGGAAGTAAGAGGTTTAAACAAACTGGGCTCCAGTGTGGACATGAAGTTGTAGATTGATAACTTGATAAAATTGCTCACCTGCTCTTTTACACAGCATTACCTGCTGCTGAGGGTTCAGGAGGTGGGTGGGTTGGTTGGCTGCTTTAGTTATGGCCCTATGTTTCCATTACTCCTGTGTTACAACATAAACAGTCCCTCCATGCGACAGTGTCAACAGTCCTCCCCAAGCGAGGGCTGATTTGACTGGGAAAGCACTCTTCCCCGCATCCAGTGGTCACGGACCGTTGCTCAGGGATCGTAGTGTTTCTTTGACCGTATGTGAACCACATCACAGGGATGTGATGATCATACATTTCGCCTTTACCAGCCAGCCCTCACGGCCACCCCTTTTACCGTCCACCATTCATCACGTACAGCTAATGATAGTTAACTCTCCGAGTGGCATGACAAAGTCGTAACATGCTCTGTACCTCAGCCTACACACAACCAGGCCAAACAACTTTTCCTTTCAACTAAGCTACATGGACTGAACGGTCTTTTTAGCCTCCTCTGACTCATACAACAAAATTAAAATGTGGTCCTCTTAATTGACACCAGTATAAAAAAAAAAAAACAAAACTGGAACAATGTGTTTCTAGACAGGGGGAATAGTTTCTCGAAAGTCTAATAATCCTTGTTCTTGTAGCCTAATGTTGGTCAGCTTTATGGAAGCGAGGTCTAAAAGGCATAGTTTTAAAAATAGGGGCAGACACGTGTTTATAATTAATGATGTTGAGTCTGACTTCAGTGTCATATGGTTATCTTTAATTCTCCACATGCAATCAGAAACAAGACAGCCTTTTGCAGGGTAACAGAGAGCAGAGTATGTAACACTGGGTTGAACACGGCACCTTGTGCGTGTTTCTGCTCATTGAACATTTATAAAAGAAGCTGACAAGAGCCAGAATGTTTTCGTAATGCCTTAAAACAGCAATGTTGTGCAGACAGGTGAGTAAAACCTTTTAAAAAGAAAAAAAAGAAAAAGAAAAAAAAATCATCTGTCCCTGGAAAATCACAACATGTCTGGTTCCGTGTCTTTGGTATGTACACATGTGGCTCCCGTGTTCAATCACAGTTTTTTTTTTTTTTTTTCCTTTCACACATACTTTTAAATTCTTGGACGTTTTGATTTATATTAATCATTAAACATGTCTGCTTTGGGAAAGACAGGCACAGCCATGCAGGCCTGTCAAAGTGGAGCCACTAGATTAAAATGTTTCGAGTGAAGATGTGCAACATACATGGAAAGGGTGTAAAGAAAAGCGGAGAGGGAGACTTTGCTGCTGTAAGATTTATGATCAGCATTTGTGTGCAGGGAATCCAGGTGAAGGGTGGCTCGGTTGCTTGGCTACCTACAATACACGCGGCACACGTTACGAGCTGTCAAGTCTGAAACAAACCTGCGCATTCAGCACTCCATTACAGAAAAGGACAGGTTAAGCGCTTACAATTCCATCAGTCTGCAAGCCGCAGTTGTTAGTCTATCACCACAGGCTCCTGGGGCAAAAAACCAGGAGCCGTTCCATTTTGGCAGAGAGAGGCTCCCACATTAATGACGACTGTCAAATGCCAACGTGGCTCAGTGTACGCTACCACCAGATGAGGCTGAGATGTGTCTCTTAGAGAGCAACCACTACCCCTAAGGCTGTGCAACAGGTGTGTGTGTGTGTGAGTGTGTTCATATTTGTGTAAGAGATAGACTGGCAGTAGGACAAAATGTGTGTGGTAACCCCCCCAATCCTACAGCCATATTTGAATTTCTTAAGCTTGTTATTTTAGCTTGCACTAAAGCTCTGCTCAGGGGCTGACTCCCCACAGTCGAGAGGAGAAAAGACTGACACTCGGTTGGCCAGTTCGACTTCTACTGGCCGACGGGTTCTCAAACAACAAAGTGCACTGATGGGTGGGGCGGGCAACAAGGAGCAGGGTGAAGAAGTGGTAAACTGAAGGAAAGTGAGACGCCTGTATCAATGCCAACCTGAAATGCTTCCAGAGAAGCTTCTAGAGAAGACAAACATGCAAGAACACAAACTTACCGTTACAGGACACACAACTGCGTGCACCCACGCCCAACACACAGTGAGGAACCAAGTGAGGAGTTTCATTTTTATTCCTTTTTTTTTATTTGTTCCCAATACATGCAAGAAACTTTCCACTAATACTAGTATTTTGAATTGAGATTTAAAAAAGAAAAAAAAGTCAAATTAACAAAATTTCTGACCAATAAAAGAAATAAAAAGAGATAAGGATTTTAAACTAGTCCAATTTATCAAAGGTACATAAAAATATCAGTCATGCAAAAAATAATTAAAAAGCTCTTCAACAGGCCTCAAAATCAGTGTGTAAAAAAATTCTTATACACACTTATTCTTAATAAGAATCGTTAGGCACTATTGTGGCTATTTGTTTGAAAGATACAGTAAGGCTGGTTGTGATCACAGTATATATTTGCAGTCCTGCATGTATGACGTACATGAAGATTTGCACTTACAGACAGTATGTATGTGTGCGCATAGACACGTGTGTCACTCCCTGACTGTAGTGTGTGTGTGTGTGTGTGTGTGTGTGTGTGTGTGTGTGTGTGTGTGTGTGCGCGCATGTATATGGCTACACTTACACACAAACACACACACATCCAACAGAGCTCTGGTCAAGCTGGTCTGAGGCTCAGCTGAACTCAGTTTGTGATCTAAATTTGTCAAATAACATATCGTACAGTTATATAAGGATGATATATACTAAAGTCCTCTATAATGGGCCTACAGGTTGTTTTTTTTTAATTTATTTTTAAATATTTTGGTTGTCCTTTAGTGATTGTCCTGTGAACATGGCTTCACCCCATTCTTGGTGTTTTATTTCATTTAAACCTTAAAGCCCCTGAAAACCTGATTTCAATTATCAAGTATTTCGCTATAACTTAAGTGTTGATCACTAAATAAGCAACAATTAAAGTTATTGCAGTTAAAGTTCAAAACTCTTAAAAACTAATATATTCGGCTTCACAAGGACCGTGTCGATTCGGTTTGATCTGATTTAACTGACAGTATCAGTAAGCCCCCCCCCCAAGCGAAACCAATGAGCACATAGAAAAACATAGACATACCTAAATCTGTCCTGGGAGTTAGCTAAAACTGTTCTAAATTTAGACATTGTACATGGTAAGAAGCTATTTGAGAAAGTAGGTTTTAAAGTAGGTACATATAGGGCCTTTAAAGGCGCTATATATATGTTTTTGCTATTGCTACGTAGCCGATGTTAGTATCAAACTTTATTCCTTTACTCGCCAACAGCCATCTCCAACGGTGGGTAGAAACGCCAGTGTTAACTTTTATTTTGCTTCTATTTCTATCATTTCTTAAGCACGTTAGCATACCGAGCAGCTAGCCCCGGCCCATCCCTTATCGTTACACCACTTTCAAATAGCGAGTCACTGTAGCATTGAGTCTGCTCTCAGTCCAGCATGAGGATGAAGGAGTAAAGGCATGAACTTTGATACTGAACTTGAGACTGGTAAGTGAACAGCTGTTATTGCTAACGTTGGCTATGTAGCGATAGCAAAAACATACAAAGAGAACCTTTAAAACCTATTGATCAGAATTTAAAACTCTTCAAAAAAACAAAAAACAAATTTCATATATATATATATATATATATATATGGCTTTTTCTTTAGAAAGCTGCTTTCTAAGATATACTAAATGCTGGTTTGGTATTTGGAGAGCTGTATTGCAAATTCAAGGTCAACAAAAAAATTTGGTCGGACATTACTGGAGTTGGGTAACGATATTAGCATCGAGGCACAACTGCATAAGGCACTCTGGTGGGTTTTTCATTTTTTTTTTTGTTACCAGTTCCTCTGTAGCCATCCAGATACATATTCATAGACCAGCAGCATCACTGCTCCACCTGTAACAGAACATAAGAAAGCAACAGTGATTAAACCAGCATATCCTGTGGTGAATAAGCGGCACCAACTACCCAACTAATAGAAGCTGATAGTTAGCCTCATGTGATCCAAAATGCAGATTCAGATGCTTTGCTGTCACAGGCGGAGAAGATTTCTAGGTAACACACAGGACTATAGAACAGATTTATATCAAACGTTTACTGCTTCTGTGTACAAAGGGGACAGTGCCTCTAGCTCACATTATTTCAATTCAAATAGTACATTGATCAACATAGAGTTTGCTTGTTTTGGGTACATAATGCAAAAAAGCGTGAATTAATTCGATTGGAGGGAAGTCGTGCTCGTCATCAACTCATTTAATTGGAAATATTTGTTATTTATATATAAGTGGAATGTACCACTATTGTGCTTTGGGAAGCTCTGTCTAGATAAATAATGTGAGAGTTCCCTGGCATACAGATTTAATATTAATATAAGGAATTTTTTAATTTTATTTTTTTACCTGGTCCAAGCCTCATTACTTTGGGCACCAATCCCTTGTACAGTGCCAAATACCTATAAAAAAAAGGAAAGAAATAAATGTACAAACGCAAAATACCATAATCACAGTTCAGAATATGAAATATAAAGATGTAAAGATCTCAAGAATACAATTCAGCTTGACGTATAGTATGCAACATCACTTAATACATTTACTCCAGTATTGAACGTTCACACTTCACGCTTGGAGTATTTATGTTTTCTAATAATTTATTTTTCAACCCTATGCATTTATTTGATAACATCAGTTAATAGTTGCAGATACAGGTTCTCAAAAAATACAATCAATAAATTAGAAATATTAGAAATATTTTAGGTTAAGATAAACCTATTGATCCTGAATTCACAAACTAACCAGCAGTATATAAAGTATTAAATTTGTCCAATTTACCAACTGAAACTTTAAGGGGATGTACACATAAATGCATCAATAATCATAATGCAATACTTTTCTGAAAAGGGCAACTCTGCATAATGAGCACTTTTACTTTAGGTGTTCTAGTTATACTCTGATATTTTTACTTTTGTCCTTTTACTTTCAAATTTCAAATCCATGATTTACTTGTATCAGACTATTTCTACACTGTGCCATTGCTACTTTAACTTAAGCAAAAAATACTGAATACTTCGTCCACACATTTCTTTCATGCAGTGTATTCAGAAAGTATTCAGACCCTTTCACTTTTTTCACATCTTGTTATGTTGCAGCCTCATGCTAATATGTTTAAATTAATTTTTTTGGTCAGTTCTCCAGTGTACACCCAATATGCTATAATGAAAAAAATGAAAAGAATTTTAGAAATTATTGCTATTCTATAAAAAAAAAAAAAGAAAAAAGAAAAACTGAACAATCTCATTGACATAAGTATTCGGGCCCTTTTTTATGACACTTGAAATGTAGCTCAGCGTCGCCTATTTCTGTTGATCATCTGAGTTACCTGTGTGGAAATTCAATTGAATGGACATGATTTGGAAAGCCATACACATGTCTATAAAAAGGCCTCACAGCTGACGATGCATATCTGAGCAAAACCAAACCATGAGTTAATGCACTGGAGGTTTCCAAGAGAACAGTGGCCTCCATAATTCATAAACGGAAGAAGTTTTGAACAAGGACTCTTCCTAGAGATGCTGGTCGGCTAAGCCGAGCAATCGGGGAAGAAGGACCTTGGTAAGAGAGGTGACCAAGAACCTGATGGTCATTGGCTGAGCTCCAGAGAACCGGTGTCTAGAGAGAGAAACTTCCAGAAAGACAACTGCACTGTAAGGCTTCACTGATCTTGGCTTTATGGTAGAGTGGGCAGACAGAAGCTCCTCCTCAGAGAAAGATGCATGAAAGGTGCTTGGAGTTTGTAAGAAAGCACCTAAAGGAATCCCAGACTGTGAGAGACAAGCTTCTCTGGTCGGATGAGTCCAAGATTGAACAGTTTGGCAAGCATCATGTCTACAGGAAACCTTGCAACCACACTTCACCTGCCCAATACTATCCCAAAAGTGAAGCACAGTAGTGGTCGCATAATGCTGTAGGGTTGTTTTTCAGCAGCAGGGACAGGTCAGATTGGGCTGCAGGTTCACCTTCCAACTGGACAATGAGCCTAAGCACAAAGCCAGACAATAAAGGAGTGACTTAGGGACAACTCTGTGAATGACCTTGAGTGGCCCAGCCAGAGCCCTGTTTTGACTGCAATCACCCACCTCTGAAAATGGCCTTCCACCATAAGTCCCTGTCCAACCTGACAGAGTTTGACAGGATCTGCATAAAAGAATGGTAAAAAACCCCAAATCCAGATGTGCAAAGCTCATCATTGCAAACCCAAGAAGACTTGAGGCTATAGTCGCTGCCAAAGGTGCTTCAACTAAGTAATGAGCAAAGGGTCTGAATCTTTACTCTTCATAACATCCTCAATATTTAAATTTTTCCTTTTAATAAATTTGCAAAATTTCTAAAATTCTTTTTTTCACATCTTGTTATGTTGCAGCCTCATGCTAATATGTTTAAATTAATTTTTTGGTCAGTTCTCCAGTGTACACCCAATATGCTATAATGAAAAAATGAAAAGAATTTTAGAAATTATTGCTATTCTATAAAAAAAAAAAAAGAAAAAAGAAAAACTGAACAATCTCATTGACATAAGTATTCGGGCCCTTTTTTATGACACTTGAAATGTAGCTCAGCGTCGCCTATTTCTGTTGATCATCTGAGTTACCTGTGTGGAAATTCAATTGAATGGACATGATTTGGAAAGCCATACACATGTCTATAAAAGGCCTCACAGCTGACGATGCATATCTGAGCAAAACCAAACCATGAGTTAATGCACTGGAGGTTTCCAAGAGAACAGTGGCCTCCATAATTCATAAACGGAAGAAGTTTTGAACAAGGACTCTTCCTAGAGATGCTGGTCGGCTAAGCCGAGCAATCGGGGAAGAAGGACCTTGGTAAGAGAGGTGACCAAGAACCTGATGGTCATTGGCTGAGCTCCAGAGAACCGGTGTCTAGAGAGAGAAACTTCCAGAAAGACAACTGCACTGTAAGGCTTCACTGATCTTGGCTTTATGGTAGAGTGGGCAGACAGAAGCTCCTCCTCAGAGAAAGATGCATGAAAGGTGCTTGGAGTTTGTAAGAAAGCACCTAAAGGAATCCCAGACTGTGAGAGACAAGCTTCTCTGGTCGGATGAGTCCAAGATTGAACAGTTTGGCAAGCATCATGTCTACAGGAAACCTTGCAACCACACTTCACCTGCCCAATACTATCCCAAAAGTGAAGCACAGTAGTGGTCGCATAATGCTGTAGGGTTGTTTTTCAGCAGCAGGGACAGGTCAGATTGGGCTGCAGGTTCACCTTCCAACTGGACAATGAGCCTAAGCACAAAGCCAGACAATAAAGGAGTGACTTAGGGACAACTCTGTGAATGACCTTGAGTGGCCCAGCCAGAGCCCTGTTTTGACTGCAATCACCCACCTCTGAAAATGGCCTTCCACCATAAGTCCCTGTCCAACCTGACAGAGTTTGACAGGATCTGCATAAAAGAATGGTAAAAAACCCCAAATCCAGATGTGCAAAGCTCATCATTGCAAACCCAAGAAGACTTGAGGCTATAGTCGCTGCCAAAGGTGCTTCAACTAAGTAATGAGCAAAGGGTCTGAATCTTTACTCTTCATAACATCCTCAATATTTAAATTTTTCCTTTTAATAAATTTGCAAAAATTTCTAAAATTCTTTTTTTTCACATTGTCATTTAGGGATATTGATTGTAGGATTGATGAGGGAAAAATGAATTTAAGCTATTTTAGCATAAGGCTACAACATTAAAAAATTTGAAAAAAGCAAAGGGGTCTGAATACTTTCTGAATGCACTCTAAAGTGTGCTTGTGTCCTTGTGTACTTGCATGTGAATGGGTATAAGCTGGAGGGTGACGGTGACCACCTGCCTGCCTGCCTGCCTGCCTGCCTGCCTGCCTGCCTGCCTGCCTGCCTGCCTGCCTGCCTGCCTGCCTGCCTGCCAGTCAGTCAGTCAGTCAGTCAGTCAGTCAGTCAGCCTGCCTGCCTGCCTGCCTGCCTGCCTGCCTGCCTGCCAGTCAGTCAGTCAGTCAGTCAGCCTGCCTGTCTGCCTGTCTGCCTGCTTCTCAACCAGTCAGGTCCATAGTTGTAATCTAACGGCCAGTATTGGTGAGTACCTGCCCCTTAATGCATTCAAGGTGATCAGTGGCTGCCTGCCTCTGTCTCGTGCTCCCTGTCCTGCTCCCTACCCCCGCCACTGATGGCGTTAATAAGGCTCGACCCACTTCCTCCCTGGCCCTCTGTCTGATTAGATTGACCTGTGGAGCGCCGCGCGGCTCGTTAGGGTCTGCTTAACGACGTCTCCCATAGGGACCACTAATTAGCTGGGACTGTGTTGTGTTAGAGAAGGGGACTGGATGTGGCGGAGGGGGCACCCTCCACGCACCCCTGCAACGACAATGTTTCAGTGCTGTTCCTGCAGCAGCCCCCAAGGCTCCAGCGTCCACTAACTACAAACATCTCGCTGGCCCATGTCTAGTGGAGCTGTATGGGGGAAAGTGGAAAGCCTAAGGCAATTGCTAACATAACATAGATCTTTCCTTGTAGCCTCCATTTAGAGCTGTCATTCTCAGAGCCTCGAAAATATGTTAACATCTACTGTACAACTGACAGACTGCAGCTATGTATGATCACACACGTGGGGAATACAGCCTGAAATCTAACTTCACTTTTTTATTTCCATTCAAAAGGTCACAGATTTGCATCAAGTTATTCATGCATTTCCCGTGTAGTTAGTGTAGGAAACTCACCACACAATGAAACTGTGTTAACTTGCAGTTGCAGCTTTTACATTTGACTTCTCTGACAGCCAGCTTGAAAGATAACCAATTATCAAATGCTAACAAAACCGACAAAGTGGCTAATTAATTCCTAGATGTACCAGCAACAATGTTTTAAACTGCCAACCCTTTCTTCTTACCCCTCCTCCCGATAAACCAGTGCCATGGTCTGGAAGCAGGTGCGATACTTTATCTCTCCCGGCACTGGCTGGGGGCCTTGGATGCGGCTCTTGGCTACGTCGAAGGGAATGTTCACACAGGAGGAGATGGTCCCAGACACCAGACCAATTGTAAACTTCCTCAGGAACTCAAGAGTAGGGTCCTGGCAAAGAAGAGGATATATTGGATTAAAATGAAGTAATATGTGCGTGGCATATGTGCATTCAACAAGCACAAATTTACTCGAAACATTTCTAGATAAGACACCCGGTGTCAAATTTGATGGCAAAAAACAAAGAGAAAGTAGCATCAGGGAGTTGACAAACGAAACGGTGTTACATTATGTGTATACATGTATATGTGTAGCATGGGAGTGAATGTGAGGAGAGCATGAGGGGGCCTGTGCATATGATTGCAAAGCTGGCATGAAAGCCCTGATCATTTTATGGTAGCGGGGGGCAGATTAGTGCTTCCTGACTGTGGTGCAGTGTTCTGATTGGCTGAGGAGAAGCACATGTTCTTTGGGGAGCCAAGACAGAGGATTTATAAACAGGGTTCATGCAGGCAGACTGGGGAGGCATATGGGGACAATTTGGGTAATTGGGCTGTGACTCGGCACAGGGGTATTACTGTACCAAAGAAGCCCAGACTCAGAGAGCTCTGACAGCTAATTGGCCAGGATATTTTTACAAATGACAGCAGCCTCTCTGGTCGAGGCCATTCTCAAGCGGCTGGACACCCTGAGAGCCGAGGTAAATCAACAGCTAATCCCATGTCTTCTGTTTTATTCAAGTGGGATGTGGGGAAGGGGGTAACTTACCCGCGGCCTAAGCACACCCATCAACCCACTTCCTAACAGCCTTAAGCAAATATCTCCTCACACATTCACTTGTGAATGATGGCAGTGTGCTATCTGCCTCCACTGTACTATTCAAATGGCGATATGAGTGAGGCCTGAGTGAGGCCGGCTGAATTTGACTATGGACATGTTTGAGTTGCAAGCCCATTGCTCATGTTGCTGACAAAAGGGCTTTGGAGAAATGCCACTATCAGCTCTGCCTGTAAGCTGTCAAAGCCCACATTATTTATCTTTTGCTGCCTCAACAATGGCTGTCGTTAGCCTCTCACAAACAGGGTCATTCCATCAATGTACATACCGATGGATCATTCCCAAAAGCGACAGCCACAATCTGAGTAGAAAGCTATTCGAGTCATCTGGCCACATGATTAGCGATCACAGAAGATGTGATCTGTACATCATATATCACTGGAAAAATGTAAAAAAAAAAAAAAATAATAAAAAAAATACAGCTGAGCCTGGGCTCCCACTGTAACCTCCTCTTGAAAATAGTAAGGTTGTCTGCTTCCAATTAGTTCATTGGAGTTAATCTAATGCTCCAGTTTGTACATGTGGAACTGGCGTATGGTAACGTTTCCATTAAACAAAATTAACTTTTGTTTGGGCCATCAGGCCCTGCCGGATGTGTAATCCGAGACTTTGAGGATGTTATGAAGAGTAAAAAGACGAGGTATTAGGAGAGCTGATCTTACAAGCTCCTCTCTGATTTTTACTTCCCCCTTGCCCTGGCAGTCAGGTTAACTAATCACACTGTCAAACACTTACTATTCCCCACTGGCAAGGTGGCTGGGACACGTGCTTATCATATAGCTTAAGGTTAGCAAGAAATTGCTGTAGTCAAGGTTACCAACAAAAAAGTAAAGCTAAAGAGTGTGTCTGTCACTTGGCTTGGAGTTAGCATTTGTGAGCAAGAACCAAAACAGAGCCAGAGGTCAGAGTGTGATCATAGATTTTGACTCGCATATTACCGGATTGGTGGGAATAGCATCCTTGACATTGAAGTAGAAGCCAAAGTAGATCATGTTGAAAACTCCATGGCGTCCCAGTGTTGACGTTAATCCTTTATTCAGACCCTTCAGGCCGAAGCCATCTGACTTAATGATGCGTCTGGCTTGCGCGAATGAGGAAGGTTGCTGTATTGGAGAGAGTGAATTCAAAAGACAGACACAAGACCACTGGGCCTCTAAAGAAACGTGCACATCACTGGCACTTTACAAGTTAAGACAGTATTTTATTTCCATCAACCTCTGTGAAGGAATCCCTGTTGGCCTGGAGACTGACTTTCACCACTTCGAACGGATTGACAACAACAGCCTCAGTCAAGCCTGCGCCAAGCCCTGCTGCAGACAGTGCCTGTAGGGGAGATGGACATGATTTAGGACCGACAATGTGGAGATAATATTTCGGGAGAGACAGAGGAGAGTAGACAATGAAGAAGACTGCCAACATGTCTGGGCTACAAGAGCTTGCCGCTGAATTGTAGTTTCGTTTTCGGAAACTTGTTCCCCGAGTCTCTTTGTTTTGTCTGAAATGGATATTTGTTTCTGTCATGGCTTTAATTGCTATCGTTTGACAAATGTTCGAAGACACGGAGGACACCTGTGTGTTTTTTTTTGTAATCATTTGACAAAATGTCGAATGGAAGACAGGAAGGAGAATGAAAGAAAGATAAGAATGTGCAAAGAGTAACAAGGCATTTCAACACTCACCATTAAAAAGGTGGAAAATTATATTCAAGGGCGTCAGAAATCATACAACAATCAAGTGTTGTCTAATAACCAAAGCACTCTAATTCCTTGATTTACCTCCAATGCAATGTAATAGGCATACTATGTATATCCCTGACAAGTAATTAACAGTGGATATTGCAACACTGCATCCATTTGCATGGGGCTGTATATCTCTATGTGTAAGTGTGTGCATGCATGCGTGCTCAGAGAGAAGCGTAATGGGAACATGTCAAGAAAGTGTCTATAGCTCATTACTCTTCCTGCCTCTTTATCCTGCTGTCAGGGCCCTGGGACCCATCCTCTCAGACATGCCTTGCGATGTTTACACAGCCAGCCGGCCACGTTTTAATTCCTTATTTGTATTATTACTGTGTGTGTCCTCATTAATCAGAGTGAAGGCATTCAGCTGTGCCATGCTGAATATGAGAGAGAGAGAAAGAGAAAGAGAGAGAGAGCTTGCCATTCAGAACCAATCCATAACTCGCCTGCACTAATGATCACATGTGATTACAGTACTTGATACGCATGGGCCTCTGAGGGAAATGGGGTTGGAGGCACCTGAAGAGGAGGAAGGAGATAGTGAGAAGGAGGCGGAAGAGGAGAGAGAAGAGAGCATGATGGATGGGACAGGTAAACATTTCTCCACTGATGGCTGTAAAAACAAGCCGAGGATAAATGCACCGCACCAGGTCAGCCCCACCGCTTAGTTACAGGTAAGCCATCCATCACTGTTGACACATGGCTGCCACCTGAATAGGTGGTGCATGGTAACCACACCTCAGCAACGCAATTCTGTCTAGCTTAAAACACAGACTTCAAATATGTTTAAGGCCCGTGGGTTAACCTGCCTCCAGAATTAACAACCACCAGGCAAACATACAGTAGAGTCTGTTCATTAGGACAGTTTTATGCATTACAATATTTCAGCTTTACTCTTGCCCACTGGATTTGAAATGAAACAATCTTACTTTTGGTATTATGTTGTATTTTTTGCATGGTTCATATAATGTAGATGTAAAAACCGCCACCAGGCATAATTTTTGCCAGGTCAGTCACTGTTTGACGTTCAGTTTAAAGGGGTCATGACACCTGATTAATTGTCCGAATTATATCAACAATTAGGCTGTGGGATGGTCAGCTGATGTTCTGGCAGGTCAGAAATTTTAGACGGTTGTTTTGCAATATAAGCAGTTACACATGGTCCCACTTCACACACGACTGCTGTCAGAAGATTAGCTATAAGCTTGTTTAATATATAACACTACAGGTGTAGTGTTAGGACAAGCCCAAACTGTATTCTTGACAGGGACTGTGCCGGATATAAAATGGATCTGTATGTTCTGCAGTGAAGTTCAGACTGTCCGTATCTTCCAGTTCCAAATCCACATTTGCCTGTTTTTCTTCTTTCTTTATGTTCAGTAGAGTTGCATATAGAAACGCTGCCTTTCTCACTTTTTGTCCATAGCGCTGATACATGGTTGTCTTGTTTGAATAAGCTTTATGGGAATTCTCAATGGATTAAACAGACCAGGGATTCCAAGGGATTCCAAAAGCTGCAGGTTTTGGCCATGCAGAGAGGCCGATAAAAATGTGAAGAGTGAGTTTACATAACCTATAAGATTAATAAAAAATGCATATTATTTGTCCAGCTTTAAGCAAACAATTTAATCTCAAAATCATTGTGTCATTTCAAATCCAGTGGGATGGAATAAATATCCAAATCAAATCAAAATGTACAGTATGGACTGCACTCTACCAGTAATTTTTTTTTCCTCTAAATTTGTATTAGCTTGCAATGCTTTAAAAAGATTAAATATGACTGTCTTAATAACGTGCAGTCATATTTTTTGGGGCTTTCAAATTCCGTGTGCGCTAATCACCATACAACCTCTCACACTGGGACCCAGGGAAATCAAAACAAAACAAAGCCTCCGGAATAAAAATGGCCTCCTGGCACAATCACAAAAGAGGACAGTCAATGAAACACCACGCTTCATAAATTATGCACTTAAATGTGTTAGTCATCAGGGATGCTGTCATACGAATGTGCTTAACGCTTTACAAAATTGTTTTTCAAGGTCTTCTGCACTTAATCCTCACTTGAAAATTTTATCCTGTCTAATGTGAGATGGCCTTTCATTCAGATGGTTATGCCGTCTTCTGGATCCTTTTTATGTCACAATAATAAACTCCAAAACCATCTTATTATGTCTAACACAAAAATATAAAAGGAATGCCAAATTCTCTAACTGTTCTACTGCGTTACCTGGATTTGGACATGAAACAGCAGTGGAAACTGTACATTGACTGGAATGTTTACATTTACATTAATTAATCTGGCTGGTAAAATTATTCTTGGCATCAGTCTTTGTTTTATCAGCTTATGGCGGGAGACTTAAAATGTGGATTTTTGAACATTCTTCCTGGTACTGGTTTGTGGGCGTTTATTTTACAGGTGAGTGTGTATTCAGGTGTTTCTGCGTATAACACTTACCCAAGCAGGAGACAAAGGGGTCAAATTCAGCAACTTCTTGTATTGCTCAAAAGTGAAAAACTGTAGAGGAAAGATCAAGGTGAATGAGCTGACACCTCTGCACACATACACAACCATGTATACACAAGGACACATGCTATTAAAAGCAGCTACCTTAAAAAACTCATGGGGGAATCATGGATTCTGGTGAGCTTTGTATCAACTCAACAAGCACATGGAATTGAACTGTATTGTGAATTTTACATGTAATCTAAAATGTAGATGTAATGCACGTTCTCAAATTAAAACACGTTCACTGTTTCATCTGAGCAGAGGGCAAAATGCCAGCACAGGCATTTTAATCTGTGTTTTAATTTGCTTTAATTCATCCCTTCAGACATTTCTCACCATTAGCCAGCTGTTCACTGTGTAGGTAATTAATTTCAACGTTCACACACCCTCATCTCCAGCATCTCATTACATAGCAGCGCGATACCAAAGATCGGACCCCCTTCTGTGACCCCCACACACAAAACACTGGGCTCAGGGGAAGGCTTGCTTCAAGTGCTTGTGTTTCAATATTTTGGTAGGCCGACAGAGCAAATAGGAGTGGCTGAGGATGTAGACATGGCGGAGAGCGTCATGTGTTTAATTGACGTACGTAACCATGTTAGAGCAACTGCGGTTGGGGTGTGGAGCAGTTCGCAGTGAACCCAGGGCCTGAATGTTGCATCACAGCCCAAGAGGCTCTGCAGCTTTCTGTTAGCAAACATGCACATCCTTTATCTCACCTTGACTGCCCTCTTTGGTGTCTCTGCCAGAATCGGAGGTAGTATTCCCTTATAGAAGCCAAAGATGCTGTAGAGAGAGAGAATTAAATGTTAAACATGCTTATATAATGACTGCTGACTGTATCTGATGACGTGTAAAGCACCACTCGAAATTTTAATTTGACAGGATGTAGTTATGATCCCAATGAAATAAGATGATTAATCTAATTAGTAGATTTACAGATAATTAATAAGCAAAAATGCCAAACATTACATCGTTCTAATTATTCAGTTGAGAATATGTACATCTTTTCTTTATCATATATGAAAGTAATCTGAATATCTTTGGCAAAGCAAACTTAAAGAATTCATTGTATTCTTAGATTTTTACACATTGTACAATTAATCGATTAATTGAGAGAATAAAAAATGGTTAAATCATTAAAGGCATAAAATTCAGTGCTTAGACCTTAAAGAACCATAACAGTGAATTTTACTTTTTTTCCCAATTCACTACAAATCATGGACATTATATCTTATATTATAGCTAACCATGCAAACTTTTTTTTTTTTTTTTTTTTAAGAAATCTGACTATTTTCACTTCAAAGCAGCCTTTGGTTTACATTCATCTCAGTCAGATTTCAAAATTGATACGCAGACTCCTAAAACTGGCTTAAGTTGAGGAATATTTCATTAGGTCGACGCTTTGGCCCAAAGTGATGCACAAACAAACAGTGAACATCAATTCTACATTCGTTTTCGTGACTGGTTACATTATTACTGAAGTCACGCTGTGCAGTCTCCTTAAGTTAATCAACATTTAAATTTAACCACATGGAAAGGATAATGACAAAAAATGTATTACATCCATACAGAGACTCATTTTCTTGATTATTACATATACTGTACATATTGAGTTTAATACAACAGCTCTGGCATAAATCCTACCTACTTTAAGGTTACAACGTTGAGTTTTGTGCTGTTGAATTGTATTGCATAATACTAACAGGTGTTTTTATTATTTTTTCCATCCTATTTAAATCATGTAGGATAAATAACAGAAACACCTCTCTGTACTATGCAATACACTTCAACAACATCAAATCCTCCAAAATGATCACTACATTACTGACCATTGTAGAAGGCATCAAGTGGAGGGACATAATTAATAGGCAACTCATTGTAGTTTTGGTTTCATATTTATAAAAAGTAATGCAGACTTGATTCCCGAGATGAATTACACAACAAAACCAAGTTTCAAATTCTGCTTACTGACTTTTATACTGAAAGAAAATGAAAGGAAGCCAACGGCTGCCTGGAACTTTAAGAATCATACCTGTTATATGTTATAAACTATTGTTTAGCACGTAACATATAACATTTTTTTATACCTTCCTTCTATAATCCTGCCTATCTGCGACATTCGTGGCTCCCAATAAACCATGAAAAAAGTCACAACTGCACACCTGTAGCATCAAATCCTACTGTTGTGTTGATAAACTGTTACTGGCAACAGCAAACTACTTCCCCCTGCTTTCATTCTTAAGTGTTGCACAGGGTTAGCAAAAAAAAAAAAAAAAAAAAAGGAAACTCTGGTGAATGATGAGTCTCAATCAGTATGTATTTGAAAATGAACACGGTTTCACAAGACTCCCAAACAAGGTTGAGTACTGGGGGAGATGGCCGCCCACCTCCGATTGGAGGGCTTCCACAAACAGTCGACTATGTCAGCATTGGGCATGCAAAGATCTGCATTATTAAAACTGTATGGGTTTTATTGGTTTTATTGGTTTTATTGGGTTTTATCCCATCAAAGGCTGATATGTATAACTTTGGTAAGAGATGTCAATATCAACACGAGCACTGATGTTTTTCATTACACTACAGTCACATATCATTTAGTTTACAGCTCAAAAAAATGTTCAGTGCCTTTTAAAACTGCATACCTCCAGTTTGTAATGCAGGCTCTCCATTATAAAATTTGTTATTCACAAGCTCTAGATAAAATAACTTTCATGACAGCATGAGGGCAATTTTCTCAGACATGACAGAGCCCCTTTTAAAAGACACCTAAACTTACTTACATACATGCATGGTCCTGTACCAACAGACTTTCTAAAAGATATATGGTCACTGCATCAATCCAGCCTTTGACAATACTGAATACAGACGGCAGGACTAATACCAAGCTCACGAAATGGAAACAGAAAGTATATTGCTGCTGTTTGGCAGTGTAACGACCAAGATATATTTTCAAACCACAAACCTTGGTAAACATCCGCTGCAGGAATTTGTGGAGGAAATGATTTAAGAGTTTATTTCAGCATTTGATATAATGGATGTTTCAAAAGACGGTAGCTGTATAACTTTAGTCACTTTGACAGCTTGCCTTGGCTCAATCATGTCCAACCATGATTTAAAGCATACTTAAAGGCAGGAAAATAATAAAATGATACTGTGAGTTATGTATAGAGAGATGTATGCCTACATTTAACGCTGTATTTTGTTAGAAATCGATTTTATGGTGTGTATTTACAGAGTAAACGGACAGTCTGCTTAGATTGTTAGTTTTATGAAAATGCCCTTTTAATGCACCTGTCAAAACACCGCGATTTGATGTTTCCAAATTGTACACAAGTGTCTTAATGACCTTCCTTTTGAAGTGTTGAGAACCTTTCAGATTTGTGCATTATTTTACCAATTTTAAAGTATATAATGTATTTAATAAAAAGAAAACCACTTATTAACCTAAAGCTGAAACATTTTATAGCTACATCTTAAATTGTCTAGATCAAGTTTTAACTCATTTGGACAAACAGGGGAAATGTATCAAGAGAGGAAGCCATTACTTCCCACTACTGTATGCTGGTCTATGACTTATACACGTAAGGTACGGTAGTACGTTTTCTGTTTTGCAAAGATGGCACAAAGTATGTTTCGTATACATTCAGAAGTGCATACACATGCATTTCTCTCAGTCTCCAATTTGGTGAAAACATGGGTTGAATAGTTCATAGGTTTGAACTTGTGTAGTTCACACCAACAGGATCGGGCAGATGTCAGACAAGTTGCAAATCAATGAAAATTATTTTTCTGCACAAACTTCTTGTCTAGAAGCTCCTTCTCGAACCAATCTCAGACATTATTGGCCAACAATAAACCACTTCTTGTTCAGGGCTCAAGTGTGAAACACAGCACACCTTTGGCATAAAATACTACTGAGTAATCTGCTCTCATTCTTAAATGTTGTTTTAAAGGGATTGCCACAAAATGAAACAGGTAAAACAGGTCTAAATCTTTTCAGCAAGAGAAAAAATTAATGCAACGTCATCCTCTCACATTTTTCAACCAGGACAGATGTACAAGGCACTGCAGGGTTACATTACATAATTATCTCCAACTTCGTGCATTTTGGACATAATTAATTATATCACAGTAGCTATGTCTAAACACTATTTGGAATAGGTCTGAGAAAATTGCGCAACTGTGATCATATTATGAAGTCTCTTATTTCAGAAACATAATTTGTCATTTTGAAGCATGTCAATCAGTTCAGACTGAATAATGTGGCCAAAGGTATCCATGAGAGACCAGTGAAACCAGTTGATATGTTAACAGTCAATAAATCTGGTGCTATACCACGATTAAATTATTTTTTTTGTTGACACCAGGTGTCAAAAGCTTTGCTTCCCCTTTGAAAGGATATGGCCATGAAAAGACCAAAAACAATAAACTGGTCTGCTGTTGAGTATTGTCTCCCTGCAGCCAAAGCCTGATAGAATATTCTTCTGTAGCATAGACCTCCAGTGTAGAAAAAACTATCAAAAACAAATTAATGAGTCATATTGTTGCACTAGGTGAAATATTCCTTCATTATGATAAACAAGGGCAATGTAGTTTATTTAAGTCTATTCCAGATACAGCATCCTGCTGATGTAAATACTCAATAAAAGCACCAAATACATCAGTATGTGACTGGACATAGTCCCCAAGAAATGTCTGAGTAACAATAAAAAATACAAGTTTTATTATTTTTAAAACACGTATAACAAATTTAAAAACATTTAATAACTGGTATTTGTATGCATCTTAGTACATTTTATGTCAGTGTGTATTAATGTACAGCTTTCATCAGCAATTACAATGCATTCTATGAAGACATTTTATGTTGTTACAACGATGTTTTGTTATATTATCGTTCATTGTCTGTTTATACGGCAGCCTCCACTTATAAGTGCCCATAGGAGGAGTTATGATTGTTTACAAAATACATTATTTAACACATATCTGCCTACAACTATATTTTAGTTTGTTATAAAGCATCTATTAATGGTTCATATGCTGCTTGTCAATGCTAAATGTGCACAGGTGGAGGGTTGAAGGGTATGGAAGTGGTATGAAGTATATTTTCATTACTTGTTTTGAAGATACACATCGTCACTGGGAATGAATGGGCTTGGAGCTGAGTGGTACAGTGGTACAGGACGGGGAAGTCGGAAATTACTGAGAAATCGACGAACATGTTGCAGGTTTCGGCTTTTTCAATAGAAATTTTAACAGCAATAAAAACATAAATACTGCCAGCCTTACCCTTAAGTCACCAGACTAATTTAAAACAATGAAAGTCAAAAGCAAAGAGGCAAAAATGTATGATTTATCATGACCATTATAGAGAGGGCATCAGAGACTTTTGCTTTCCTACAATCAGCCAAAATAGAGTGACTCTTCAACTAAGCTGCTTGCAGGTGACATAGAAAGAGAATGTATAAGGGAGTGCATATTGATATTATACACAGGTTTGTGGACAAAGAGGACAACGTGGCGTGACCGACTGTATCCTATGAATGGCAGCACCAGCCCTGTTGTGGCAACATCCTCTACAAGTCAACAGAGATGATCTTGCTTGATTAGGTCCAAGTGTAAATATTTTTGCTAATGGTACACACTTCAACAGAACACAACCTGAGAAGGGCGGGACATTAAACTTGCACACAATGCATAGCACTGAGGCTGCCTTCCAAAAACTGCAGTGAACCGCAGCTAATTATCAAAACATTTGTCATCAGGTGACAGAGTCAAGCAATTTCACCAACACCTCAAGTTACACAAGTGGTAGTGAAAGCCAAAAATTTAATCCTCATATTGTTTGTGCAAACAAGTTTTTTCAGTAAGTCGGAAGGCCCTTCCCCCTGCTCCCTTTGTCCATGCAAATGGTGGCCATAGATTTCCCGGGTGTGGTCAAGTTGGGGAGCCACCAGGTGATGGAGGAGGAGTGAAATTTGTTACAGAACAAATATGGCCTCTAGTGAGTGGCATTCATTTGAATCTTAATTTGATTTCCAATGTAAAGTACACACTAAGTCCCTTTTTGGCTTTCCTACACAAATGACCTCCTGATGCAGTGCGGGGGGGCATGTGTGTAGGTGTGAGAGTTTGCTGTATGTACTTGTGTGTATGATTTGTCTTTCATTTTCATAAATCTTTCCTTCCTTAACAGCCCCCGTCCATCTGGAGAGGAGAGTAGCACTAACTAGACAACACCGACACATTTGATAAAATATACTGCCAAAAAATATCCATTAGACACAAACTTCATCAGACCTCCGAAGAGTATAAAAGTGTAAATGCATTAAACAATACATAATTTGCATTCTAGTACAAGGTACAAAATTGTTTTCTGTGGCAGACATTTGTGCTAACGTAGTATTGCCATGAGGAAATCCTTGAGAAATATGAGCTGCCCCAGGGAACTTTTCAACATGTAAACAACCTGCATGCTTCATCTGCAAATATTTGCACTTTCCCAGTGTCTACTGTAACCTTGACATTGTCACTAAGTAGAACAATGAAGCAGAATTGCCGGTGGCCAGGATACCCTGGATTTAGGATAATCAACAAGTGTCTCTACTTTGTGCATCATGGAAACAATCTGAACTCACTCTGGTGTATCATGTGCATCTTGAAATAAAAAATATTATTCAACAATCTAGTTACACAAAGACAGCATAATTTATCGACTTGGTAGGAGGAGTATTGAGGATGAGAACAGCTAATTATTTATATATCAGATTTTTTTTTCTGCTATACAACTGCATGCCTACACTTTATGTTTTGGTTGCTCAATTGTTCATATATATTTTTTTTAATTTTGTGCAGTCCACAAGGTGAAACAGTGAATAATAATATTTTAAAATTGTTTCCTTTGACTTATTTGTGGAAAGTGCAACTGTGTATTAAAGTAAACCAGTATTTCATACCTGGAGACCATACTTTCTGAAGAACTTCACTCAAATTAGAATTACTGCCTTGTTGTTCTATGGCTCTGCCAACCAGTCAAGTTATTTACATCCATGTCTGTCCAGACTGTTATAATATATTTAGTGAAGACTTTGAAGGAATCTAATAAAAGGTATTAAGGGGATTTTACCATAATTAGTATGAGAAGTCTTGAGATATGGCCAGAAATGTGTTTTAAGAGGTCATGGTGACCTTGACCTTTCACCACCAAAATCTAATCAGTTCATCCTTTAGTCCAATTGAACATTTGGGCCAAATTGTAATAACTTCCCTCAAGGTGTTCCTGCAATTGGGCATTCACGAGAATGGGACAGATGGATGGAGGGACCCCCAGAAAACACAATGCCTTTGGCCATGGCTGATGCTGGCGCAGAGCCACAACAAACAGGCTCTTTTTGAATTTCTAGGGGTATAAAATAGCGTCAAAAGGAGTCTCAAAGGAGTGTCATAAGAATGACATGTGACATGACCTTTAGGGAAATAATATTTGATATTTTGCTGCAAGTTGGATGAGATGATTGATACTGCTCACAAATCTGGCTATGTCCGAAGGTAACAAAAATCCACCTACCAGCATCTCTGAAGTTCACAAATTAAGTTGTGTCTTTTCTATTTAATTGGAAAAAAACAGAGATATAAAACAACATGTAGCTCTGGGGATGCAAGCAAATAAACAAGGTTCCCAAAATATCAAGCCAATTTTTTAACCCAATTGCTGCTTCATACAAACCATGCCTGTTTCACCATGGCAAAACATATGTAATCTGGTGGCCATGCTTATCTGCACTTCTTCACACTTCCATGTATGTATGTATTTTTTGCATGGGTGGTCCCAGCTGGAGTCAGCCCCCACCACTCCTGCACTGTTAGTTCCAGGCATTACTCATTGATCTCGTGCACAGAGGCCAATGCACTCTGCAGTAATGCACGGACCCTTTTTAATAATCCTGTGGCCGTGCTTTGGGTGCCGACCCAGTCTCTGGATACCACACTGGTAAAGAATGCTCGAGAATAGAGTCTTTTTGTTTGCCTCCAGACGGAAACACTTAACACATGCTCACGCTGCTGCACCCACATGCTACAGAAAAAAAAAAGAGTTTGGCCTGTAAGGCAATACACAACCAAGTGTTGGTGAGCATAGTTTACACTGTCGCACACTTAAGAGCACAGCTACAAGATTTAATGCTAGATTTTCCCAGATTTATTATCAACTTACTGTAAAATGTTTTAAACAGTCTTTTAATTTGTAATTCCTTAGTTACAAATGTTTAAAATGTATCTTGCTACTATATAAAAAATAAAGGTTATAGGTCTAGTCATTGTGTTGAAGCATTAGAGTGACTAAAAGATGGGGTCATACTTGTGCACATTTTCCAGTCTTTCTTCGGTTTAATCAGCAAACTCAAACCGAGAGCTCAGGTTTCCTCCCTCATCGCCCTCAGAGAGAGTGAGGCCTAGTGTTAGCGCAGTCCTGCCATGAGCTGACGAGAGATGTTTATTTTTAATAATAATTCTACAACAGTGGGGCCTAACACTATTTGTATAAATTATAACTAAGTGGTTTGGCCTGGAGGTAATCCTCAATGAGCTACTGGGGAGTGATTACAGTCTCAGGAAAAATATACTCTTAGTGATAATTGGTCAACACTAAAGTGAATCTTCCATCGGGTCTACTGCATGAGCCTACAGTTGAATAGCTATCATAGCCAATGCTGTGGATGCTGTGTAATTTGGCAACCATTTCACTGTGTCAGAGAGTTCTCTGACAGAGAGCTACTCCCAGAGGACACACCCAAAAAGCTTGCAGGCACACAGGCATTAAATTTCACACTGTGAGCGTGCGGGTGTGTGTGTGGGGTGAAGAGGGCACTGCTACTGTAGCAGGATAGCTGTGTCTGTTGAACTACAGCCAACGGAGGATTTTCCAACTGTCACTGGCCGACCTCTCACCATGCGCTTGCTCACACCTCGAGCAGATCAACTTTATATCCGCTGTAAAGCTGTCGACTCGCCGTAAACAGAGCGAGTGGCAAACACTTTCTCCTACGCCTGCACTGTCTCACAGACCTGTCACGAGGCAGGCAGAGGAGGAGGGAGCGTGGAAGGATGATGGTCTTCAGTTAGTTGTTAAAGATTAACATTTAAGGTTCTGAGGCAATTACAGCCATACTCTTATCCAATATGGGGTACAGTGAGTTAAAAGGCATGCTTAGCAGCTTGGTGCAGGATATTTCTGTAGGCTGTTGACAGACACAAAGACTTAAAGCAACCTGCACCTTCAGCTTTCCAGCCGCAATGCCACCCTACCACCATACCTTTAAGTTTAATTTGAATAAAGCAGCATGTTTGAAATAAATGTCACTTAAAATAATGTTGATTACATACTTTTTCCCTTTAATACTGTCACTGTAACCATGACAATATCTTTTCTTTATTTCCTTTCCTTTAATTGCGAGGACAAAAAAAACCAAAAACCAAAAAAAAAAAAAAAACCCAAAGAAAAAAAAAAAAAAAAGCTTACTATGGACATTGTTGGCCAGCTATGATTGACTGATGGGCCACTCCAATGACTTGTGTATTTCAGCTTTTTCATTACAGTATCATATTTTGTATTTTAAAAATGTCTTTCTGGTGAGAATCAATTTAATTATACAGTTAATGCCATTTTAACACTAAGCCTTCTACCGTTTGAGTAATGTAAGAGAAATTATTCCTTCCCTACACAAAACAGAAACAGGAGCACAGATGTTACTGGTGCTCTGAAGAACCTTTTTCATTCTTCCTGTAGCTGGCAGCAAATGTTATGGATAACCTACCCCTCATTGCGGAAGATGGTCCGGAAGCAATCACCCAGGCTCTTGTAGCTGGTGGGGTCACTGGTTCCCCTCTGGATCTGGAATCTGCATGACAAAGTTCTCATTAGTGCTTTTGTTAGGATAAATATTACACACATTGGAACTTTTTTCAGGCTAGTTTCTGTATCAGGCATCTCAATGTTACCTCACTCAAAGATGTTTTCACCCGTGTCTGTTTAGCTGTTAATTTACAGGCTTACTCTAAGACTACTGAACTGATTTGTGCTTAACTGGCTGAAGGGATGGGGCATAAGTCTAGGGAAGAGCCCATTAAATTCAGGGGCAGATCCAGATCATTTTATTATGAATTTGAATTGTTTTCTCTGAAGTCTTCTTTTCTTTTCTTTCTTCATTGATCATTGTCTGCATAAATTACATCGTGACACCTGTGTGTAAAATCCAGGGAGAACAAATCTGATCTTCATCATAAATGAGGTCATTTCTCTTCCTAATTTCCTTCCCTCTCTCTTTCATCCATCCTTTTTCTTCCTCTGCTAAAATGAGAGGCTCCTACAACCAGCCCCCCCCCCGCGTATGGGAGAACTCAAACATTTATTTAACCCAACCGATCCAATTAGCCACCCAACTCCGCAGGACCAGGCCTTTTGCAGCAAGGTTTTCAGCTGCTAACATGCTAGTAAGCCAATTGTAACAGCTCTTCAGTTACGTGTAAATTTTTAATATGATGGAGCCAGTCGAAGGACTTTTTGTTGTATAGCAAACACGCTGGTACCTCCCTAATAAAGGTTGGTGAGCTGTGTGTAAATCTTTTACATGGGAAACCAGTTGGGGGTGAAAAAAAGATTATAAATGGTTCCTGTTAGAGATAAAGAATTTCAGGTATTGGTACACTGAGGGGATAAGAGATCTAATTATATTCTGCCATATGGCTTAGACATGGATCCCAAACTCAAAAAAACGTGTCAAACCAAATGCCTTGGTAGGACTTGACAGTGATTATAGACTTCATAATTTTAGGGGACCGATTAAACAATGTGAGACATGACAACTTGAAGAATTTTGAAATATTTTTACTAGTGGACAACATGAATAAGGGTAGGAAAAGACACAGAACTGAAGTGAGCTGTACGTAACGGGACAAGAGAAAGATTCCCCTCATATGGCTTCAACTGCCAGGTCACAAGATCAGCAGTAAGTCGTCCGTGCGGGTGCCTGATGGGGCCAATAAAGAGCCCCCGGGCTCCAGTGGAGGGGGAGTTTAGTGGGGTGAGCAACCTTTCATATCGCTAACAGATTAACATCTTAGAGGGGTGTCCCTCAAATCCTATTTGGTGGATTCCCAAATAGCTTGTAACCCGTTCCTGAAAACCAGTTAAAACAGCATAATAAATAGATGTCTGACACCATATTAAAGAGAAGAAGAAAAGAAGGACTCCAGGTATGAGGGGATAGTGGAATAAAGGGTAGGGGGGGAGGCAAAGACCCGGAAGATTTAAGGCTACTGGGACTTGTAAACAAATTCAAATCTGGCTTAATTAAAGGCATATGACGCTGGGGTCAAGGATGGTAGAGACCCTGTCCCCAGTCTCCTCATGTCTCCTTTGCTCTGCCTGCCCTGACCCGGCCGGGCCCTGAGAGAGTGGAGTTGCCAGGGCTGTGGTCCGGTTCCAGCCCCCTGACTCCACTTGTGACCCCGGGGTCACCTCATTTCCTCATGGCCCTCTCCTACCCTGCCATAAAAGCCAGCGACCAAACAGCATGGCCCAGGGAGTGGGAGATAATAGGGAGGACCAGAAGAACTTGTGGCAGCAGGGGAACCGTCAGGCCCCTGGCTAGGAAGCTGCTAATGTTGCTTTTCACAGCAACCAATAGTGGAAAATAAAATTCAAAGCTGCCCTGGTTGAATGTCCTGTTTTAGAAGATTTGTACAACCAAATGGCTTGAGTTTCTGTTAATAAGGCCTCAGTGAATACGGTGATAAACTGGTTGGCTGAACAAGAGCAAAAAATAGCCTCCATGGGTCGCGCAGATTCACTTGGCCTCGAAGTCAGCCACGTGGATTGTAAACTCCGAAGATAGAAGACCCAAGGAAAACTCAGGGGCTTCTTTAAAACAAAGCGCTTGAAGCATCTCGTTTAATCGTCAGCCAGAGCTATAGGAGACAGAGTTTACTCAGAGGTGATGAGATCTGGGAGTTCATCGAGACCCCCTTCTTTCCCCTTCTTACCCACATCTCACTCTCTCTATGTTTGTGCTTTACAGGCGCTGAGCTACCCAGGTGAGGGTGAAGGCAAGGGCAGGTTGGTGCTTCTGTGAACGAGACAAGCACTCTGGGGTAAATAATCCTGAAGGCCTCGTCCACCTGACCTCCTCTGCCTATAAAAGTACAAATTCTAGGCGTCCACAGAGAAGTCAAAAAGGTAAATGAGGGTGGAGTAGCTGGCTTGAGTCCCATTCTTTGTATTTTTATGGACAGGAGTGCGGTGTTTGAGGGCCTTGCAAGGCCGTGTCCGCTCACAGACCCCGGTGGTAATGGGCTCGATCTGGGGACCAACAAGACAGGCTGTCACCTTAGAGAAGACGAGATGTTGAGGTGAGGCTCATTAATGACGGTGTTTAAAAAATGCCTATGGGAAGGGGTAGGGTGGGTTATTAGGTTGATCAAAAGGCAGAGGCTTGATGGCTTCTTTTAAAAGGGGTAGGCCAAGCTTTTTAGGAGATCTCTTAAAAATATGCCCTTTTAAATGAGGGGTATTCCCTCAGTGGCACTCAAAGGCATGGCAAATTTCATGACTTGCTCAGTTTAAAATTTAGGATATAATAGGGGCTGATATGAAATAATATTTATGGCTGTGCAGAGAGATCAACATAAAAATTAACACCTATTTAGAGAAGTAATAACCTAATTGGCAACAGGTAGTTACCATTAGCAAGACACTGCCAGTCAAAAGTTTTAGAACATGTTCATTTTTGCAATTGTCACTGAAATTGACAGGGTAATTTCTCCGTGTACTCTCAAATTAAAGCATACAACAAATAAATTTTATTTTTTTTCCCAAGAAAATTAATTGTGGAATCTTAAAAAATTAAATTTGACTAATTCAGCAGCGGAACACACTTGTGTTCTTTCTACAATTGGAATGAAACCTTGTTTGAACAGTTCATCCCAACACTGTTTCAGATGTTCCCACAAACACTTATATGTTGCTTTTCTTTCACCTTCCGTTAAGTTCATCCCAAACCAGCTCGATGGGATTTAAGTGTAGATATACAGTACTATTTCCTGCAGTACAGTATTGTCCTAATAATGCATCAGAGGGTGTAGTAACACAGTTTGTAAAGGTTTGTACGTAATCACCAAAAGTTGGGGCAACTGTAGGAATTATTTTCATTAACTTTCAAGGCTTAATTTACCCTTTAATTTGACCAATTTCATAATCGCTGGAAAGGCCTGTAGTCTATGAAATTTACATTACTTTTTTTACTACCTTGGGCAGTTTACCACTTAGCTTTGTACGATTTAAGGTTATTCCCCGGACTTAAACTACATAAATTTCAATAAAAACTGGAAAAATTGAGTGCTTTAACATTTTTGACCAGTGGCATATAATATACTTAAATACATCAAATTGTGCAATTTTATCCAAGTATGTACATTATGATTTACATGTGGGGCAGTGTTTTTGGATTGTTTGCTACAGTGAGAACCTTGATCTACTCACGCCTTTGCTCTTGGAATGTCAAGTGCTTCAACAAAAAAAAAAAAAAAAGAGACAAAATATGACTGAAGAAGGAGAAGCACTGAATCACCAGGGGGGAGGGATGAAAGTTGAACAATTCCCATGTTAGAAGTGCATGAGACAATCCAGAAGGCAACATAAAGGGGAAATCTATTTTTTATAGCTAGACAGTTAATTTTAATGAGTAGGATCATAAAGATGGTAAAAGTCCATTGCATTGGTATATGAGGTTAAGAGCACTTTTCTGACCTAAATGGTCCAACATGGCAAATGCAGCCAATCGTGACTTTAGCCATCCAATTGTGCTTAAGGTTCAAAAAGTGTAACCAAAAATAAAAGAGCCCCTTTCTAATCCAACAGCTGTCAGCTTTAAAAACTCCCTCTTATTGACAAGAGTTTCAATGATAAAGAGTGTGTTTGATGAATAAAAACAGTACATAACTAGGAGTATGACATTAAGCACTTGTACTGTCGCACCAAACATACCTCTATTTTTTTGGGATACAGTCCAAATTTTTGATAACTAGCTCCTACTCCTATGTGGTTTGCATTTATTGTTAGTCTTTTTGAGAAAAAGTGTCTGCCAAGTAAAGTGTTTAAGCATGGAATGAGGAGGCCAGTAATGACAGACCTTTGGAGAGTGGACTAGGAAAATAAAGTCGCGGGGGAAAGATGCAAGATGTAAGCAGAGGGGAAGTGATAAACCTTTGTGACACGGCAGGCTGCCAGAGCTTGATCTGGACCAGGCCAGGTTGGGTTTCAGCAGCAGCACAAACCTACAGGACCAGGGAGAGCCCAGGTTAGGGAGTAGGCTTTGGTGTGGATAAGGGAGAAAAAAGTCACTCTGGCTGTTAAAAGGGCTACGACATCCTTCTGTCATTCTGAATTCTTTCTCACACCGATAAAACTGACTCCTCTGATTCCCTATGGTGATGTTGGGACCAGTTTGCCGGTCCAGATGTCTGCTCATATACTGTGACCTCTATGACCTGAGATCAGGCAGCGTTACTGTGGAGGAGCAGGAAAGGAGCAGCATAAAACAGCACGAGGAAGGGCTAGGCAGGTCTAGCCCAAGACTGAGACTCAGATGTTTTGAGCATTACAAACTTTTGGTTGACTGATAGATCACTCTATACGTTAGACTGGACTGGAGCAAATTTAGAAAGCCACTAATGCTGAAGTGGAGCAAATAGGTGGAAAAAATGAGTAGTCTTACCGACATTTCCACTGTGTGGCTGCAGAACAGAAAGGATTTTTTGGGTGTTTAAACTGGAGTGTCTTAACCTCTGCCAAATGCTGTTAACTGAAATTATGATGCTAATGTTAGAGCAGTAGTTTTAATTATAGCATGACAAAACAGGAAAAAAATCTTTTGCTGCAGAATTTCACAAAAAATATTTTTTCTGCTGACCTAAGAGTACTCTTCAACAACTTTTCTTTAACGGGAACCAAACTAGATTGATTCAGGTTTTGAATATAGGAGAAAGATGCAAATCCATGGCTGGATGAAATAAACAAAAACAGAAGCCATGACAGACGATGGCAGTCAATACAAGCTAGGTTAGGATTACCCAATGATAGACTGGTCCAGGCCTGTGACAGTAACAGCCACTTTGATGTGAGGAAATGCTGCAGGTTTTTGGAGACTCCCCTGACAGCAGGTAACCACTGGCTATAACACAGTGCGCTCCAGACAGAAGACAACTGCCCTGCATGCTTCCAGAGAGAAATCCGAGTCACCGTTACTACATTGAACTGTCTGGTCTCAGCTCTGTCTCAAGAGGCTAATACACAGAACTTTGTTGTACTGCCAACAAGTACCCTCCCCCTAAAAATGGGGTTTTATGAAGGCCTGTATTGTTGCTTTGAAATGACTAATTTCAGCTACTCGTTACATTTTTAATTCTATAACATTTGCGGATTGATACCTATTCAGACCATTTTTAAAGGCAGACTCATTTGTAGGATATAAAGAAACCATTGCACATGCACATATGGATAAAGGGGAATCAAAGTGAAAAGCTACCACTGCTGTTATCTTTCTCTCTGCCTTCTTTTTCTATTTAGCTATCCTTTCATCATTTAGGGGATATATAATTTTTTTCCCCAGACAAATACTGCTACTCTGTCTTCAACTGGCATTACTGAGTATGAAGTAAGGATAAAGACGTAAGGCCAGTTCTGACTATACCCACTTTTATTGGACACCCACCAGATCCTGTACCAGTTATTTTTAAGTGCAGCACACTCCCATGAGAGACATGAAGTATTATGGGTCCAGTCAGTGATGCAGTGCTTTGAAAGCAGTAACCATGCAAAGGTTTTAAAACAAGCTTGTAATGCATAAGCAGTGGGCCTACAATTTTCAGGCCAAGATTCATGAACTATGGAGGAATTGTAAGGACTACTGCAGGGTTCTTGCGCTGGTCTTTGCAGTCTTATGTGAACCAGCAAACCTCTACAATTATATATGTAACCCAGAATGTGAATTTCAAAATTTGGAATATTGTGATCTACAACTATGACGGCTGCATGCGGGGATGTTTGTTGATGATTGGATTGTTGGTCGTTGGTACCCAAGACCAAATCACTTCCACCCTTCTTAACGAATCTTTTAAGGCGAGAAGAATTAGGAAGCAGGCAGAAAAAAAAACATATACTGTGCAATGGCCACATGCAGCCAATGTAAATGTTTTGAAAAGAACGGGTGGGGGGGGGGGGGGCATCCCATGTGGTTTGTCCTGCATTCATCAACTTCAACAGTGTCCTTCTTGTGTGTTAATTATTAATTGGTTCACAGTGATTTTTTTGGGGAGCAATGGCAACTCCTACAAGGACGAGACAGCTACATGTGTGAGTACAGTATATACAATTTAATTGCTGTGGAGAATGCGCACACAACTAAAGAAGTTTGGTGCAAGAACCATGCTGAGACCTTTAACACTGGAAAATGCCATGCAACTCCTGCATCCACGGCTGCTTAGTCATCTGCTATTCTAGTTGTGGTGCCAATGTGACGACAGTTTTTGACTAGTTTGAAAGTGCTTTCCCGAGTAAATCAATGGTGCAAAAAACGACTTGCAAGAGGTTGGAAAAGGGGTGATGGAGGCGGGATAAAGGATGTACAGTCATGCATGTGTGAGTTTCGAGAGTCAGAAAGAAAAAGATGGGGCAGCAGGGGGGAAGCACTGTGGTTGCAGCACAGTCAGGGTCTAGTGAAATCAAAGCACACAATGCCTCAACTATGTAATTAGTATACTGGAATGTGAACCCCTTCACTGATAATGATTACAGGTGCTGCGGTACAACACATACACACTGACATGCACATCTGCTCTTCATGCGTACATCTATCTATTGTTGAAATCTCTAGGTTTTGTAATCCATTTGTGACTGCTAGTTATATCGCCAACATCTGCGAGTAACTGCAACAACATCTGTCACAACATTAAAAGTAATGGGTTAGAGTTTTTAAAGTTTATTTTTCTGGCATTTTGCCTCTATTAGATAGTTGTCAGTAAAGGGTGAAAAGAAAAGGTTTTTGCTGTTACATGTTATGCACCATATACTGCTGAGACCACCAGGATGCTCCATTTTAAGGTGCCAAATTTCAACTTTTGCCATAACTCAGAATCGTGTGAATTTGAGTATGATATAGTTTCTTTGATATTTTCAGGAGCGTAAGGGGACAGCTTCTTTTATTAAATATACATTGGACAGATAAAAAAAGAGTAGTTCAGGGAAATGCCTGTGATTGTTTTTCAAAATTTTTTGGACTTGATTGATGGGGGTCTCTGGGAGGTGTTTTTTTTCTCCCTCTTTAATTTTAGGTTTCATTTTTCTCCCTTTGATTTTGGGGATTTTTTTTTTTTTTTTATCTTAATTTTTGTTGTCTATAGTCCTAGAAAATTGAAATGAATTCTGAAAAGTAAAAAACTAAAATACATCCCTTCAAAAAGAAAGGAAGGATCCCAGATTACATTCAGTGACACCTTTTTTCTCATCCGACATGTCTTTTGCCATTTTTATACATGGCAGCCAAAGAATGATTCAGTTTAAAGGAAAGATTGCAGTTATGGCAAATAAGGTTAAAAATATGGTCGAGGTATGGGCTTGACAATTTAAACACTTGGTTAAGGTTATGGAAAGATCATGGTTACAGTCTTGGTTAACTGGAGCTCTTTGAAAGAGTGTGAACTTTCACCAACATGAATGCTGGATGTACTGGCCTGTCTACAAGGCCAAACTACCGCACCCTTACTGTCTGTATTGCCACACATGGAGTACACTGCTTCGTTGGTTTTGTTGACACTGAACAGAAATCATGAGGTGTACATAATTTGGGGACGTAATTCACAGAGATACTGGGCTGGTGTGTAGATAGAGAGATCTAACGAGCCATTTATCCATCTTGCACATGATCAAATTATTAAAAAATTTAAATCTGAATAGACCATTTAATTTTGCTTGTTCATAATTTGCATACAGGAGAGATATCACCAAAGAGGGAATGACTGGAATGCAGAGGCATCATATCTATTCCTGCCAAATATGTTGCTTGGGTCTGCTCATGAAAGGACTTGCTCTCTTACTTTCGAATGGGACTCACAACTCACTAGTGCTCATGCACTGTAGTGATGCACTGACTAAGCAAGGGTTATCCTCTTTGCATGCGGCATGTGTTTGAGTTTACACTGTGAGTAAAATCTTGCCCTGCAGTCCCACAGTGCCAGAGGGATTAAGAGCCAGCTTGACGACCGCTGACCTGCCTGCTCCTTTACAAGGAAAGATCAGCTATCAGGCTGCTGCTGCTTTGTGCCCTGCTGTTTGAGGGTTGTGTCAGGGATTCCTCCATAAGTGCAATGGGGTTCACCAAGCAGTTGGGGGCAAACAGAGGTGGAGGCGGGAGAGAGGAGGAGTGAAGCCTCTGGGCCATCCTTAGCGCTGTCACAATCCCAAAAAGACTGCACGTCATCTGTCAAAGCTCTCATCAAAGATCACTTTCAAGCCCCCCAAGTGGGGCACACTTTCATGCGTGCTGTGACCAAATGGAGGTAGTGTTGCCATGGATACTGCCGCAAGCAAGGGCCAGTAACAGGTTTTTCTAATCAGGCTTGAAACAGGCTACTGGCAGGCTTAGTGGTTTGCAATGACTCTGACAGGCATGTCATACAACACAATTTACAGAATTGCATAATTCAATACAAATCTTCTAAAACAAAACATTACACCAACAAACTACACTAATTCAGAAGTAAGTTTAAACAATGCATTAAACACAATGTTGATTATGTTGTTGTATATTAACGTTTATACTAACAAAGCTTGTGGCTGATTCAACAACAGGCTAACAAAGAAATGACTGAAAAACTAAAACCACATAAGGCGGAATGCAAAAAAAGTAGAAAGAGTTAATGTTCAGCGGGAGGAGTTAAGAAGCTAGATGACGAGTGGTTATCTGAGAGAGAGAGAAAAAAAAGACGATGAGCGGGGGGTAAAAGAAGAAAATCAGAATGGGAGTGCATGAAAGACAGGAACAGCATGGAAAAACAATGTGGGTGTAGTGGGAGAACAGAGGCGGAGGCTCTGAGTGACTCAGTCAAGAGTTACTGCACAGAATACATCTTTGGGGCTTATTATGGCGAACACATCAGATCGTGTGTGGAAACTGCAAGAAGTTCACAGTGACAGGCGAGGTGGCTCAGACAGACACAGACACGAGGAAGGCGTGGTTTCACTCTCTGGGCGGAAGGTAAAGGGGGTGATGGGAAGTTTCTTTCAGATGAGAATGAGTATGTTTGCGCATGCATGTGTATAAGGGTGGAGCTCTATGTAACAGGATCTCAACATGAAGGGAAATGCAGGCTCAGTGCAACTCTCTAATGAGAGGGAGAACCTGATCAGAGTCAGATGGGGCGCCCCAAGCGCACAGCCCCCTGCAGAAAGTGCCGCCCGACACCCTTTGTTACCTCCAAGTGAGCTGAGACCAGCCCATGAACCATGTAACTAGGTGGTTTCCAGGTTAATGAAAAGCTGTAACTCCGGTCCCACTGTCTTTCTCTGCTAAACTGACGACTGCCCTCCCTCCCCACACCGCACCCTCCATCTTCACCCCCAACATTCCTGCCACTACCCATGGGGTGGGGTGGGGGGGGTTGGGGGTCAGGGTCAGGGGCAATTAACCGTTTACTTTGTGTGAAGTATGCTACATTTACATTTTGGGCTGATTATTATCCAGAATGACTCACAATGAGCTTAATGTTTCAATTTCTGGATTCACTTTAATCTTTGGATTGGGTGTCTTAAAAGCACCAAAAAATGAAAAACAGAGCTGTCACAGTTGCAGATGTGAAGTTGAATGTGTAATAAATAGTTGTCCTGAACTTCAAATAGTTCATAAAAACCAATAAATGTCACAATTCTTCTCCAACATACCCTGCTTTATTTCCTAACGATTTAGACTATTTTGCCTTAATCCCCCTGGTGACTTGTAGCTAGGTTCACAATGGTCTGCACCCCACTGTGTGTTCATTCTCAGAGAAACTTAACACATAGTATGTAATAATGTCTCCATATTCCAGGTGGTGGAAAGGTGGTTGTTAAAACGAAAGTTATCGATTAGTCAAGTTCTCTAATTTAAAGGTCAGTGGTTCAATTTGAGCTACAACCAAATTGTATTAATAGCAGATTGCATTGTGTTTTTGTATCCTCAAAGAATTTGATGAAGACATTTAACCTCTACCAGCTTATCGGTCTTACAACTACATGAAATGCATCGATGTGCTAATCTCAAAATGGCCAGTATAAACGCATTCAGCTCTTTCACGATGATGAGGGAGATTGTAAGTCAGTCTGATGGAGGGTGAGGTCTGCAGGAGTCCCTTAGATGTAAGATAGATGTACTTGCTAGCAAAGGTGAGTAACAGGGGTCGTGGCTTGACTGGTCATTGAACACACTATGGGGAGTAAAAGCGAAACAACAAAGGAAAAAAGACGAATCATCTGACAAGACTTTCAACTTTAAGTCCCATATGTATAGCAAGTGTGTTCAAGTTAAATATTTTTACAATTCCTTTATTATCTAAAAGCAATTTTGTCGGCAGTTTTAAGTTATGTTGTGGGCTAATTATTTCGTCATAAAGGGCTTGCTTTCCTTCTCTGATTTAAAAATATCTAAATTTTGTGCTATCAATCATGCTGAAAGTTATGTGCTGCCAATTTTTTTTTTTACTCAAATCTCTGGAACGAAGCTATTCATTTATCTGCCACAGCAGTTGTCTTGGAAGATGAATCAGTATTTGTTTAAAGCAAAAAGCTGCCAAATGCCCCTGACATTTTTTTTGATTTATAACATTATTTAGGCTACTGGTGGAGTGTTGCTTCACCAATGGCTGCAGCTAATCTTAAATCTGCAATTCACCAACCCCTCCGGTTGCCCTCAGAGAAAGAGGAGAAAGATAAACCCTCATTTGGAAAATAAGTAAACATCAGCTCCCAGGCAGGTACACATTTTGTAAAGTTTACTTTCCCCCCAAAAAAAAGAAAAGAAAAAAAAGGAAAAGCTAGAAAGAAAAAAAAAATCCCTTTGATTCTGACTTGGTGGAAAAAAGTAAATTTACTCCAGTTGCTGTTCAATTTGGACCAGTGGACATTAAAGCAGGAGCCAGTGCCTAATAAGAGCCATGCCAGGCCAGAGAGCGAGAGAGCGAGAGACAGAGAGTGTGAGAGAGAGAGAGAGAGGAAAAGAGGCAGAGAGACCCAGTGGAGGTGTGTCAGTGTCTGACTCTCGGCTCCAAGGTTTCTGCTAATAGATTTCAGCTCCTTCAGCGTCCCAATTAGCTGGTGTGTAAGCTTGGCCTATGAATTTGTGTGTGAACATGCATGTACAGCATGCGTGTATATCTATACGTGTACTGTATGTTTCTGTGTGTGTCTGTCATTCAAGGTACACACTAACCTCCTGTTGTTTAAACATTTTAAATTCTATAAATTTCAATTAAAATAAACCGAAGGACTAATCCGTTTCTTGCATTTTGTTAAAAATAAAACAACAACAACAAAAACAACAAACATCCATTTGTATACCCCATGCCAAGACCAAAAGGAATCAATTTACACAGACCCATTCGCAGCAACAGGACATTTATCAACATAAACACATGGCGACACAAACAGAAAACAAACAGATAAAACTGTCCAGTTTTAGGGCAGCTTTTACCACTTTTTAAGGAAGAGCATTACAAAGAAAATAGTGAGTGCACTTTTAACCCTGACCCTGTGTGAGGACGGACAGGCAGAGATTCAAGACTTACCTGTAATAAACCCCAATAGCTTCTGCACGTGACAATAAATCACGCCGTGCTTCTTCCAAGTATCATATATCGACTGATACAACGCCATTCACCCTTGGCTTTTATCCCTGCGTTTCTTTCTCTGTGTTCTGGTGGTGGTACTACCTTCAAAGTGCAACCATCTCACTTTTTTAAAGGGCACACTGGGCAATTTATTTACCAAGAAACTGCTGCCATAAATGACAGAAAAAGCAGTACAATTTACTGACAAGTAGTGAATGGGGCAGGGGGGCTCAGAACGAAGCCAGAGGTCTTGGCTGGGCCTGTGAAAGACTATAAAGCTTTAGTAGTAGCCCACGACCTGTTTATGGCTGGCTGAGACACTGTGGTGTGAGGCTCTTGATCACTCTACAGCTCGAGACTGCTGCCACTCTTGCATAACACACAAACAGGAGATGCTAACGGAAAAGCAAGCCATTACACGCCGCAAGTGCATTTAGTGGCATCCGATTTATTTTGTACGTTCATGTCTTTCTCAGGAACTTCAGGCTGTACTAAAAAAGAAGAAAAAATGCATGATCCTTTTTTTTTCTTAAATTAAGTCATTTTTTTAAAAATTTCAAATGATTTGAAACCCTATAACATTCAACGTTAACACTGTGTGGGGGAAGGAACGAGCAAATGACGCATTTCATTTTCCACAAAATGTCTAAGGCTCTTGGCATTTGTGCCCAGTTGTGTGGAGAATTAGTGCAGTGCCGGCCAGGCTCGCTGAGCTGGGAAAATAAGACCTGGTATGCGCGGAACTTCACTGCACAGACCCACATACCCACCAAGAGGATTCAAGGCAGATGTGAGTTGGGTTTTTGGGTTGAACGTGCGGCTTACCTTGTCTTCACAACATCAAGGGGATGCATCAGGCAGATCTCTACCAGACCTAAGAAGTAAAAAAAAAAAAAAAAAAGCCAGGATAAGTTTCTTCTAATAATTACGGACATGTGGGTGAATGTTGGTTGTTAAGTTCTCAGTTTTCAGGACGACACAAGGAGATTTTTCTGTCAATCAATTTATGATGTTGTGAATATTATTGTTCATATGATCGCTTAATAGAAAAGCTTTATTTATACACTGTTTGTGCATTAAGGGGCCAAAGGCACAGCTAATAAGCCTCCTCATAAATGTAACTACATGTCAGGGTTACAGAGATACCACATTGGGGGCTGCAAGAACTGCTTCAGTTTTCTCCTACAATTTACTGATGCCGAAGACTTGGCAGTTCTCTCCTTTTCAGGAGCAGACATCTAGAAAAGCCACAGAAAACCTCATGTTCACGTCAATCCCCATTCACTACGAATGAATGAAGGAAATCACACGCAATGCAGAGGAGTAGCCCCTGTTCAGTAATGAGGAAAGGCAGAATAGAAGTTATTTGGATGAAACTCCAGTTCTCGAAGTAGCTGTGTTACCCAGTGTCACTCTGTATCCCAAAACCGAGTGAGACCATTACTGTGGGAAGTATAATCAATATCTCATGTTGCAATGGTACTATCAGCTAGTGCAACTGAACACTAAAGTAGGAATCAAAACCTATACTGTAGATAATGACAGTATGTTATGACTCTTGTTAACTCCTTGTGTCAAGCATCAATCTGGTTTAGGTCAAATGGCATAAAATTGATAGAGTAATTGTTTTATATCACGTCTCATAACCAGCTTCTCAAATGTGAGGATTTGTGGCTTTTCTCTGGCTTTAATAGATAAATAAGATAACAAATATTTGCCAGTTTGAATGGACGATGAAAATAAACACTAGTTACGGCCATATGCTCAATGCTGTTTCCTTAAATGTCCTGTCCAGTCTTTTTACTTACACAATTTCTCTTTTTAGAGTATGCACATTACACTGTTGAAGCACACCAGTCAAAACTACCGTATAGGCCCAAAGGGAGTTTTTAATCATCTGTTAAAGCCTTGGATGACCTAATAGCAACATAAATCTCATACTTTGTCAAGTTTGACAGCAGACTTTCACTCAATCTGAAAAAAAAAAAAAAAAAAAAAAAAAAGTGAAAGGTGAAAGTCAGTGGATGTTTGTTCATGTGATTTTCTCCCGTTTATTTTAAAGCAGTTTTTGAAAGTAAAAGTTCTGTGCAAATGCACTTCTTGTTGCTACCAAATGGTTCTGACATACAGCCGGTTGCCAGCGCCAGCCGGTTTTCCACAAAAACCTTATCATCAGTCTGATTGTTACTTGGCCTAATTCAAATGTCAGTTGCTTCAGTAATTCGTGGTGTTTTGAGTCCTGTTCCATCATTACAAGAACACGGCCTCAATCGGTGATCCGCTGAGATCTCTTTCCAAAATTATTGTGAGTGACTATGATTCCTGAGATTTTGAACAGCTGAGGCCACCAACCCTATCATCCATGCAAACCAAGTAAATCAGCAGTGTCCCGGCAGCTGGAGAATCAATGTAGCTGGGTGATCAGTGAGGGACTCTGAGGTTTCTCACACACACACACACTAACTATGTGCATCTGTGTTGAAAAGCCACTGCTTTGGCACGGAGGCCTTCTGACTCAATCACGTTTTTTTTAAACTCACAATCCTCACTGCATCCCTTTACTGGTGCTCCGAGGGCTTCCCTTTGCAGATTCCACTGTGTGTACACAGCTGCTGTGCTATATGGGCTTTCTAATTTGCTCAATTAAACATATTGTCTATAAAAGAGTGTGTCCTTCTGGGGTTTTTCCAGGGAAGTAATTATCAAGTGAAATACTGCAGAAAAAATTACTTTGTTTGCATCTTAATGTATGTATGAGAGAACAAAAAAAACAAAACAAAAAAAACAAAACAAAAAAACAAAACCCCCCAAACCCCCCCCCCCCCGAAAACCCCCGAAAAATAACTAATGAACCAAGCTACCAGCAGGCAAGAGTCAAACAAAATTCCATCCGTCACAGCTCAGTTGACCTGACTGTGGTTATTAATGACGCTGCACTGAAAAGGTAAATACAAGTCCGCATTGGACACATATAATTTTCAGGCTTTGCCATTAGTAAGCAGGGCAGTCAAGATGAGTCGCATCAGATCCTTTCAGCAGGTAATCAGAATACGTGATGAAACCAAACCTGCCTGTCTGCTTGATCAACCTGTGCAAACACAAAGACGCTGGGAAGTGACCGAACATGCTCTGACAGGTGATCTAGTGGTAGGAGAGGTTTCTACAAAGCCGTCCAAACTGCACACTTGGACACTTAATAAGTAAGGCAAACAAAGAGAAGACATACACATAAATGAAATCTTACAAAATTCCTCTGCAAAACTTGTGATACACATTAAAGTAAAGGAGGTTTCACATCATAGCAGAGAAACATGTCCAGCAGGGTTCCTCTATGGGAGGACATACTGGCAAACATAAATTTGCAAAAGCTTAACATTTGCTAGTACCTGTTTGTTATTCTTACAATCTCTGCTGATCTGTTCTAATTAGGCTTCCAGGGGAAACAACTTTTTCAAAGACCAACACGTGACAATATGAATGTTGTTAGGTCACTATACAGACAGCATTCATATAACTGAATCTGAAGACTGATACCTCACCATGTAAACATATGAGGTTTAAGTCTCAACATGACCACAGTTTGTGTGTATAGTTATGTTTCAAAATCATTCATCAATTTGTCGTCCTTTTTTAATCTCAGCACAAGCATAACTTTCAGCCCCTGACAAGATGTCAGATGCTGGTGGGTTGCAACAAATTCACATGCACAGTAATGGAGAGGGTGTTTGCCTCTACTTATTACTCCTACTGAAGCTAATGGGTACTGAAACTTTTTTCTATGGGTAAAGTATGTTAGTTTATCATAGTTTTAGAGTGAAAAAGGTAAAAAAAATGGGGTATAGTCTGGAAACTAATCTTGACTATACTACTATAGATACACCATCAGCAGCATCAGAAAGCGCATAACTGAACTAGCATTTAAACCAAACAGGTTTTGATCAACATGGCAAAGGTCATTTATTTACTTTATTTACAATCATCACCAAAAAACTATAAAACACATGAGATAATATCTTTGTCGATTACAAAAAAGAGAGCACTTCTACAGGTTATTTGTACCTGCAAGTGACCTGAGTGTCTGTGCACATCTGGGCACTTCACTTAAAATGATTCACTCTGGATTTGGGCCTCATCGTAAACCTCATATTACAGGAACTCGAAAGGATACAAGTTTCCAAATGCTTCATTAACTTAGAAAGGTAACATTAGTTAACACTCTTTACTAATTAGCAGGCCTGCCCCACTGTGCATTTCGGATACAGTGATTAGTTCAGTATGTTTAAGTGTGTGTTCAGTTCTAAGACTTGTAGTATTAGGTGTCCAAGTGAACTAAGGACCAGTGTCTTTAGATATGAGGTTAACATCAGTTGGCAATGTTATGCCTCCAAGTTGGCAGTTGCAGAAGGATTAAGTGATGACAAGCACAAATGCAAAACTAGGTTGTGTTTATTTGAGCTCTTGTCAAATGCCCTTGCAGATGAGACACCTTAAGAACAGCCGATGGCAGATGGGATGACAGGCTGTAGGGGTTCGAAGAAAACCCGAACAGGAGAAAGTCTATGACCATGATCCTAAACTGACCTTTGTATGACGTGCGGCACAGCGATTTATTTCTCTCTCTATTGCTCGATAATACGTTTACCACAGAGGACAGCTTACTGTGTTCCAGAAATTACAGAGTTCCAGGAAAAAACCATCAAGTATGATTCAATATACTTTCTATGCTGACATACTCTATGTAAGTCACTGCTGACAATAGCTGACATTTTCTATTCTCTAATGAAACATTTCATCATCAGTCTTACTCTTGTGTACACAGTGTGTGACGATTAATGTAATTAGTAATTGAGTAATTTGGTGACGAACTTTTGCCCTTTTTTTTTTTTTTTTTTTTTTTTTTTAAAAGTTGTTTAGTTACCACTGTTTCATTTGGTGATTTCCTTTATGTCCCAGAATGCCTTCTGACAGCTCTATGTCAAAAGGATTCTTTGTGCTATATATGTAAAAGAGCAACAGTGAACATTTTTCTAGTCAAGTAAAAGTGAGAGTCAAAAGAGAACAGTGCAGCTTTGTGCCTTGTCACTCAAATTACAAAAAAAGCTGCAGAAGAGGGCGTTGTATTTGTTTAACAGATGACAAGTCCAGAAAAGATGCAACCTGTCAATGCAGTGCATTTCGATCTATCTAGGCTATGCTTTTAATGGATCAACTGATTGCTGATTCTTCAAGAAGGTGATCATTTTCTGCTCAAGCTGTACAGGAAGCATTTCATAGTTTAATGTTACATAAAGCCCGCTAAGTACTATTGTAATTTATTTTTACTCAGGCTTGACGGTGACACACCATGGAACAATCTTTGCATCAAGGCCTTAAGAAACCAAATATATAATTTCCTCAACACCACTGAGATGCAGCTTCTCGCTCCACTGTGCCCCAGTGCATCATGTTCTTCCACTCCAGCTGTCAGCACATACTACTGTTTAATCATAGAGCACAGCAGTAGTGCACCCACACACTCTCGGGAGCAATGCACACCCCTCCACAGCCTCGGATGCACAGTCACCGTTCATGGTGAGGGCAAAGTGAGGGAAATGATGCTACTGAGCTGACTACTTCAGCTTTTCCCAGCTTCAGTCTGGCTCAGCCTTCCCGTGCAGGAATCCACCTTCTCCAGCTGTGAGGAGGGGAGTAATATTGCAGTGACCTGCCATCTGGTTGACGTTTATGCCTTTTCTACGCATCAGTGAGTGACATATTGGGAGATTCCATTATTTGAAGGTTCTTTTGTTTCTGAACCACAATGGTACTGACAGGGCTTGTCATCCAGCGACTTGCGGACAACACACACAAAGACAAACATTTAGTCAGGCCCAAGTGCTAGTGGCAAAGGAGTGTCTGGAGCACAGCCACTGAGACACACTCTAACGTACAGACTTCAAGACTGCTATTTGCCACATACGCACTCTTTGCCAAGACACAGTGTAAAGGCTAATTGTGCAGGGGAAACAAATGAGATGCAAGGACATGTTGGGATATTACGCTGATTTTATACTGTGACAACATACAGTTTTGATTCAGTGACTGGCATTCTTATTGCACAGGGCTGACGTCATGTGCAGAATTTTAACAGCCGTGGAAGTTGGCTTTTGTTACGGGTATCGGATAAGAAGACCATATGGCAGGAAACAATGAGGCCGGGCTTAACAAAGTGCTGCATCATCCCATTTTCAGCAGGGGTGGCTTTGCGTCGATAATGCATTAGGTGGCTGGGACAGACCCAACAAGTAGCCTCACTGGTAACACTACTACTGCCACTGCCATATTGGCAAGACATTCCAGGTCGTCTGACGACTTATCTTCTGAAGAGAGAAGATCATACATCTTGCAGATGAGATGATTATCGGAGTTGTTTTTGGCTTGGGAATGCACGCATTTTGCTCCCACGCAAAAGTGAGAAAGAAAAACAATAGTACGCCAGGGAGCGATTGCTCAACGGGTGCAGGTGTCATCCATCATGCTGAGACACACACAGAATGACTGTAATTCCCAGCAGCCACAGGGAGACTGCCACAGGAAGCAAGACTCCCCCAGTTAAATGGACAAATACATAAGGGACATATTGTCTGCTCGTTTCACACACTTACTTGACCCAGTAAATTCTACAGTCTGGAATGATAGCTTATGAACTATTTTCTTGAATATGTTAATAATAGTTTCTCAATTACACTCATTAAATAATAAAGAATTTTCATTTATCAGACGAGATATTTAACATTTGAAAGAAAATTGTATTTTAGATGGACATTTATTCCTTTGTTAAAAAAACAATATGAAAAAAACAAGGTCAAAGAGAAGGTTGGTTTTTTTTTTTGTTTTTTAAAATTAAATATGTTTCAGATACAAACCTACATATTGCTAATCATTTTGTAAAAATGCTCCCAAACAATAAATGTCTTGGTTCATTGAGTGCCAAAGCAGAAAATCATAGCTCGTCCTGTGGTTTTAAGGTACTAGGTGAGGCATAAGAGTGTCATAATGACAGAGCTTCACCTCGCAGGCCCACTCCAGTTTTGACAGGAGCTCCTGACTGAACCTGCAGGTGATATCGCATGCCTCCATGTCCTCCATTAATACTTTTCAAAACACATCGGATCTGGAATGCTAAACAAACCCTGTGAGCTGCTGCTCCCCTGCAATTTGTCATCTGAGGTAACAAAGCCAAGGTGATATCCATCAGCAACTGGGCCGGGTGCTCTGATTTGGAAACTCTGATCAATTTCAGGTTCTTTTTATGCTCAGGCAGAAATAGAGGTGAAAGAATGAAGGATGTCATGGCGAGAAATGGAGCAAGAAATAAAAAGATGTGCTGGCAGAGTTTATGAACTCTAAGGAGTTCAAATAAACTACAAACAAGAGACAGAATGAGAAAAAAAATTATATTTTTATTTGATTTCAAAGGGCATATTTTTACTTCCAGACTTGTATCTACTATATAATACCACTCCTCAAACATTCTATTAGTCAATGTTGATTTTAGTTGCGTTTATCTTTCATAACATACAATTAAAGTCTGTCTGACTACATTTTTCTGGAGCATTTATTGTGTTAGTTTATTAAAATCTAAACCTACTATGAGAGGTGATGATAAATTCACCCTGTATTTGTTTGAAAACACTTGTATTTGTCATAAACAAGGCAAATCTGGGAAGCAAATGATATAAATGTAACATAAAGGTACCAAAATAATATGAGGCCTGCAGGTTGGGTCAGGCCAATAAACTATAGTTACTACCAAGTGACGCACACTATGGTATTGAAATACTGCCTTGGAACCAAACCTGTTTTTAAAGTAAACAGCTGGTGCAACAATTCTGAACTGATCACATTAAAATGGAAATGGATTATAAACCATTTTGATACAGTAATGGCACAAGCAATCTGTCATAGGAACGTGTATAATCACCCTGCGGGTGATGAGGGGTTGTGGAGAAAGAAATGCCTGTAATTCCATTATATCAAAGGCAAATTAAATTTAAAAAAGTAAAGAAATGTCATTAATGCTTAAGTAGGCAACCATCACTAAAAGTGATTTATGCTCCTTATCCGACTCTGCTCCTCTGTCAGCGGTGGATGAATCTATTCTGAGCAAATCTGTGGGAAAAAATGACCAAAACCAGCAGGATAAAAAATTATATGAACTCCATCTCCTAAACCAAACACAAGTGTGGAGGAACTGATTATGTAGGAATTTACATATTTGTAACGGCTCGAAACATCTGGACAAAGAAGGGAGATTGAGAGAGAGTGAGAGAGAGAGCACGCTGTTAATCATACATATCACCAATCAAACTCAGTCTCAGGATGCACAGAAACATCCCAGTTAACTCCCCAAACAGTCCCTAATTCTACACTTGAAAAAGCTCAAAAGGGTGCTTAGAAAAACAAGCGGGGCCATCTCGAATGACAGCAGGAGATTTTTTTTAAACTGAGGGCCCCGATGATAAGTGCAAGCAAGCCCAGCATTCTGTGGGCCTAAGTCAGCTACTAAGTGCTGCTGTTTTTTCAGTTATTATTGCCTCTGAGGGGCAGAGTGTGGGTCTCCACAGTATGCACAGTAAGTTATATTACTGTGCATACTGTGGAGGCTTGATGATTAAATCTAAAACTGTGTCCAAGTCATTTCAGTTAATTTTTTTAATATGTTAAAAAGCAATTAATTTTTTCTAGTGGTTAAAAAAAAAACAAAAACAAAACAAACAACAACAAAACAAACAATAATGGTGCCAGAGTGAAATTTTCTTTTAAATTCATTTATTCTATAGGTTCAGCTGAACTACCCTTCAAACCCCATTACCACCAAAACAAACAAATTACCATTTCTTTGAGCTTCACCTATTAGACTGAGATTAATTCAGTTTTATAAATTCATTATATATTCATTTAAAGTTTTAAACCATCACACAATTAAAATTTATGAGAATTTTTCTCATAAATTTAAATTGTAAAACTTCTTTCCAGAAAACAAATTCCAACACATTACGGACATTTTGTCTGGGGACAATTTTTCTATCAAAGGAGTCTTGTATACTGTTTTAATTTCCTTAAAACAGGTGAATGTAAAGTATATTTTCTCCATCCCAAAAAAAAAACAAACAAAAAAGAGATAAAAAAAAAAACAAAACAAAAAAAACAAAACATCTTCCTCCATGCCATACTGACAGAGGTCTTAGTAATCAGGACATATATCCTGCAGAGCCTGAGTACGTCCTGTTTACAGATCAGTGGTTGTCAATGCATGAGCCGAGAAGAAAAGAGCGCCAAAAAAAAAAAAAAAAGTGGAGGAGACTATTCATACGTTTACCTGATACGTTTGGCTTTTTTGCATAACAGTTGGCCAACGACCTAAAAAAAAAACAAACAAAAAAACAAAAAAACATCTTATGGGTTCTTTATTTTATACTCTTTACCAGATATTGAAAAATAAACAAAAGCCAAATAAATCATACAATATATGCACTAATATATCCTGTGTAAATGATGTATAGATTTTCCAGTTGACCCATGGTGTCTCCAGTTGAGATTTATTATTAGAAGTCATGCATCATGGTGCATTTCCCCCCACTGGCTAAGCAGAGACAGCTTGGGTATGTCCATGTCTGTCAAACTTAAGATGAACTCTGTGATACTGATGGAAGTGTAGAGGTAGGTTTGTGTGTGTGTGTGTGTGTGTGTGTGCGCACACACACACACAACCGCTCTGTTAACTAGGTTAGGGTCTGTGCTGCCTGTACTGTTTAATGACAATTTAGTGACAGACTGACAGGCAGACCGTGCCGCCGGTGCAGCGCTGTCAGTGTCCGTGTCAGAGCTTCCCTCCTCCCTTACTGTCACTGTTTTCTTGACACCTGCGGTCATTATTTTTTTCTTTTCACATGACCAGATGCAAATAGCTGCACCAGCAGTGCGGAAGCGGATGACAAGAGGAGAAGAAAAGGGGACAAAATGGATGCAAAACCTGGTGTACCTGATGTTTGAAAGGAAGTGCTCCGTGTCATCTCAGTCTGATTTCTTTCATGTGGATCACTTTTTAAACAAATGTCTCCAACTACTGCAGGACACCTGTCAGCATATAAATAAACTAGATAATCCTGCAAAAAACCTCTGAGAGAATGAAATATAGATCTACAGAAACCAGCAGAACATGCAGTGGTTTCTAGTAGCAGTGGTTCTGAACCACTATTAAGAGATTTTCTTTGGGAAATTACTAGTAGAAAGGCAGGGACAAACAGAGGCATAGCTACATTTTCAGAAATAGTGAGGTCATAAGTCTAAGTCCCCCTCTGAAAATTGTAATCAGAAACCAAAAATAAAATCCACAAATGTTTTACTGATTTGGTCTTTTCATATTTTATTCCGCCAGTTAACTGTTCGGTAAAATTATTTATTTTTAAAACCGTCTCCCCACTGCCAGGAATAAAACTGTGTTAGGGAAACAATGAGTCATTTAATTATTTATTTGTGAATGATGATTAATATAAAATTTAATTACACTGTCTAAAACAGTGGAATTAGCTTGTACAATAACCACTTTGCGATAGCATTTAATATTGTAAAATGTAACTCTCTCCAGATTATTAAACTCTTTAAATTCCCCAAGGACATGACCTTGGCGTCCCCAATAGTCAGTGCTCTATGGCCCTTGGGAGTGAGGTCTCTAAATACCACTGTCAGTTTATAGTTTACATTCTCCTAAAAATTTGTATTTTATTACAAATTGGTTAATTTGGGCTGAAAACATTTTACTATTGGGGGATTGGAGCTCAAAATCGGGGACTTTTTCTAATGTAACAATGTAACTGTTATGAGCCAGACATCAGCTGAACTTTGTTACACTACGCACTTGGACATGAAAGTGTGTTTTTTGGATGTTTTTTTTGCACACTGACAAAACAAGTGTAATTTTATCATAGATACATACCAAAATTTTTTAGTAATTTTTTTTAAATTGAGTTTTGCAGCCACATATTTTAGTTATTATCCACCATAACATTTGCTAAATCAGTGACTGAAAACCATGCAATTCTTTTTTTGTGTGGGAATGGGAGTTCCTCTTTTGCTATGTAACAGGCAGCACTGATCTTGATGATCATTTAATTTTCCTTGTGTTTCAGGTCATGCATCAGTCCCTGCAATTCAGTTTAGATTCAATTTTATTTATATAGCTCCGTATCATAACAGAGGTTATCTCAGGACACTTTTGAGATAGAGAAGGTCTAAATCATACCTTTTAAACCTATTTGTCTTTCCATAAGTTTGTGTTTCTCACTGTTATTGTGCAGCTTCAAAGTTTCCTGCTTAAACTGTGATGATCCAGTAACAAGTTGAAAGTTGCCTGCAATGGACAGGCTACATTGCCTACAATACACACACATACCAATCCCCCCGTACCGCAACCACAGGTACTGCGTTAGCCATTGTGGTCGAAAGTAGGACTTTTTCTCCTTCACAAGTTCAGCTGGTTTCTCCCTGCAGCCTGCACACTGATCACCAGCTCCGCCTGAGACGGGACCTCTCATCAGCTCGCCCTGTCCTTCAGCCCAATCCTCTCTGCCCTCATTTTGTTTTTTAAAATTCGTCAGCTGTAGACCAATTCTTCTTTGGAACGCGGTAACAGCTAAATGGATTGTTTCGCGTGTTTTACCATGAGACTGTCTGAACCAGTGAAGCAGAAAAAGTGCTACTTTAAGCCACAATCGCTAACCCGACACCCATGTCCAATGGGCACTTAAACAGCCTAATGATCCTCACGCGCTCGCACAAATGTGTCCACGTGAGTGTCGACTCAAACACTTTCAAAAGAATGGTCGCATATGTGACCATTTTGGTCAAAGACTAGAGCCTGGAAATCAACAAGACTGGCATAATATGTTTTCAACTGACAGAACTGTAGTGCCAAATTAATTCACTCTCCTTTCCACAGCCTCTTTGTGTACTTTCCCTAAAAGTCACCTTTCTGAGCCATTTCATCAGATCTTCACACACGCCTACAGGTCAGATCGAGCCTGGAAACCACAAAGTACATGCTTTTTGGCTGTTGGCACCAGTGCTTTGATAACTAGACTGTAATTACACTAAATATATAAAAGAGCACAAGTGGCTGTGTTGCAATGTTATCAAAATGTTAATCAAATATGACAAGTTTTTTGTTCTTTTCAAACTGGAACTAAAACATAAAGATAAGTCAGTACAGCAGACAGAATTCTCATTAAATCCATTTGAGAATTCCTCAATAAAGGGAGATTAAAGGTAACCAAAACAGTGAGAAAACACAAACAGCTTGTCATGGCACCACACTCTTCTCTATCATCATGTATTTTGCAATCAGAGCAATTTAACGACCTGACAGCAACATAAAAACAGTGATGTGTATTCTCTGGATCATGGTTAATGGCACTGAAGCGGCTGTGTGTCACAATATTTCACTACAGTTGGGAAAAGTCATGTAATCATCAGAACAAAAATTCAATCAACTATGGTGTGGGCTGGTATGTGTGTCCTGGCCTGTTCGAATGCAACTTATTACATTTAATACACATCATTTTGTAGTTATCAGCCCACATCTTTCTAGTTTGGACATGATGAATAAATACAACATTAGACAACCATCCCGCCAAATAATAACAATGGCTGGGAAAATAAGCAGAAAACATTACTACCAAAGAATTATCGGGCAAGGTATATGACGGTAAATCCCAACCAGGATTACTAGTAGCAAAGTATTCTTCTGCTGATACCGGTGCTTGCTAGGTGGAAAATTTCTCTGCTAATTTGAAAAATAAAATAAAATAATAAAGAATGATTTAGTCAAAAATTTAATCAGATATTTGTGTTTGAATTAACACAAAAAATATTACAAATTGGCATAAGGCTGGTCTCAGTTATACAATATTTGTTTTCACTATAATCAATAGAGGAGAATGAGTGAAAACTAGTTAGAAGACAAGCAGAGAAGTCTAAATATATTTCTAAAACTGTGAATAAAGTTGCAAGTGAAGTGTGAGTAGCTACTTTTGGCACCCCTGGTATGAGAAGTAAAAATCCCATTCATTTTTCCTAATTTGACTTGAGTAGAATACAGTTGAATACAATACACCTTTATTGTCCACCAGAGTGTAAATTTGTCTTGGGCTTACTGAATTTAGAAGCCGCAAAAGAGCTGGTCACATATAAAACAAGTAAGAAATGGAACAAATGTGGCATGAAACGTACCTGGTTAAATCGCCAGTACAAAAGATTAACACTTGTGCTACAAAATGTCTAGTTCTTTGACAATGTCAAAGGTACAAGGCCTTTGTGCATATTTTTATCTGGGGAGAAGTTAACTACAAGTCCCAAAGTGTATTTCAGCAAGAATCAACCAATCACAGAGCTTGAAATTCTGTCATATGTAACAATAACAAGTGAGCTGAGGTCATAGATTATGCCATTGAGGAAAAAAAATTTTGCCCCCACTTTGAACTTCCGGGTCAATTTTGTGTGAAATGTTTTGTTTATAACTTTAAATGATAAAGTGTTTTGAGTTTGCTACAACTCTGGTTCGGCTTCTTCTCCATTGAAACAAGGACTGAGATGCTCGGGTATTGTACCATTTAGTGCCATCCGCCTTACAAAACCTGGCTCCTTAGAAACAAAGCTGAAATAATGAAAACTGGTGGTCATAACTTTAAACTATGTCATTGTTAAAGTCCAGTGTTTCCATGTTAAATAACACTGAGGATATTGTTTAATAAAACATTTGAAATGGGAATATGGAATGGAGAAGAGAATCATCAGATTAAAAAAAAATGATAATAATAAATGAATAAAAGGCTGAGAATCCCAGGTGTATGGCTCTCATTTGAGCTGCAAAATGGTTAAAAGGGCAACCTAGTAGTATTGGATGTAACAATACTTGAAAAACTACTGCTACCACGACTTCAGAGCTAAAAAAAAAACAATCAAAATGAACAACTCTCTGTATTGTGGTACTTTTTTGTGCTTACGCAGAGCACAAGGAATGGCCCATTATGGTGAGCCTTTATATGATGCTGCTGAGTGATGTGAAACAGAATAGAAAATGGCTAGTAAGTGGACTTCCCACTATAGACACCACCATCATTAACTTCACCACCACATCACCACATCACTATAATATCACCACCGCTGCTGACACACCCACCCGGCCCATAACCTCTATTCTTCAGCCAATTCACCTTGTGTAAACAAAGATTACACCTCATCCCATCCCCAGCCCCAAGAGGGGAGAGCTGTGTCGTTACTGTCACCTAGTGGACAGTGGGGAGACAGATTGATTAATACACAAAGAGGTGAGATGAAGAGAAAGTTGGAAAAGACATGTGGGAACCTCACAACAAATGGCTCGATGCCTGAGAAAGAAGGAAAGCTGCCGCAGAAGCACATTTCATTTAATGTAACAGAAAACTATCCATCACTTGAATCACTTTTGATATGGGATTATCCTACTTTAATCATAAAAAACCTTAAAGAATCCAGCCTCTTCATTACTGTCATTAACAATCCTGTTATTTTATAAAAAGGGACAGAGCTGACCAGTCGAGCAAAACAAGCACAACTCTCTCCGGAAGCTCACCTGAGTCCATAAAAGCTGATAATAGAGCCAATAATTGGGAGGGAACAGCAATAATGGAGTTTTAGTGAGGCAGTAAATTCTTTAATTAGTTGTTAACACCCTCTGTCTATATGGATAAGCTGAAGCTCCCCCCATTGCTCACTGGTGTCTAGAAGAGGCTGCACAGACATTCAGGCAGAGGGCCACTGACTCATCTTTGAAAAGAGAAAAGACCATCACCTTTAGTGTTAACAGGCTGTTGAGTACCTGTATGTCATAAGAGTAAGCTCCTGAGAGGCATCAAAAGCTACAAAAGCTGTCATGAGTTTGAGATCTAGCTGAGGTTGAAAATATAGTCAGGGTACGGATCCTCCATGAGCCCAGGCATCGTGCCGATCGGCCAAAAAACCCTGTTTGGCTGACATTTCGGGACACAACATGGTAGGGATATTCTCCAAACATACAATCTTTGTGGGTAAAGAAAAAGGCTGCAAGGTAGATAAATGCAAATGATGCAGTGACTGAAAAACCAGCGGACATTCCAGAAGAGTGATACGATCTTTCAGTCCACAAACTATCCATGGTAGGAGTGATACAGTTGAGGAGAGAGTGAATAAGCTGACAGGGTGGTCCGTCCTTTTCTGTACTGGGTTGGCCGATGGTGGTACAGGGGGGGAAAGGAGAAGAGCTGCGAGGCTGCAGTAGTAGCAGGGGCAGGACCTTGCGGCAGCAGCTAAAGGGAAATACCCGCATGGTTCCTTCTTGTCCTAAGCTGGGAGAGTTAAAAGCAGGAAGCCATTACCAAAGTGTAAATGCACTCAGCCATCATTGCTTAAACACAGTCGAAATATGTTCCAGCATGAAAAAAAAGTAGGGTATGGGAGGGGGGGTCTGTCTTATTCAAACAAAACAGCCCTTTCTTGTCCCCTTTAAATAAAAGACTAAGACAAGTGAAGGGCCTCCGCAAGCTGAGTGGCTTCACACATGTTGTTAGCAAGCTCCCCGTGTCTCTTTCCAAACATTGCATAACTCAGCTCCAGATGCACGATGGTGGTTTGGGTCTGATGAGAGACCATGATTATGTTACATACGGCAGTGGTTTGATGCAATAATTATGCAATCAGCAGCACAGCTTTGTGTTATTTCTAAGATTTATCAACATTATTTGAATTGGGGTAATTAATTGTCGCAGGTGGGCGGGCAGACGAGCTTAATGGCTCACAGTGTGTGACAGGGCATATCTGACGGTTTTTGTTTTGGCATATGGCCCTGTGCCACGTCGCTCACCCAGCACAAGGGAGACCATACTCAGGCTTAATCACAATACAGGCCTTACCCTCAGCCTATCAGTGCTTTCTAAGTTATACACAAACAAGCTTTAGATCTACAGATAGGCGAACAGATTCAGAGAGGCCTGAGGAGACAGAAACTTGTTCTTTAAGCGCAGTATGAATAAAGTGCAGGAAAAACTAGAGGTCAAACTAGGAAAATCGAGAATAAACTTGAGCAAACATGGCATTATTCCCGCAATCTTAGACAGTTAAGTCAAGATTTGTTTACATGATCACTTGTCACTCAAGCTGGAAATGAGAGGCAATGCTCTGTGGTTGATGTCATTAAAGAGAAAAACCCTGGAGCTGCTCCACTGGCACTGAATGACAGACTGTCTTTGTGAACTGACTCAGTGTCCGAGGTGATGCTGAGAAAGGTCAAGCAAACATTCTTTGAGTCCATAAGTCTCTGATTCATTGTCAATGGAGCGGATCCATGTTTTGTCTTGCGATGGCATCAGATTATAGCCTTGGTTCTCTGGTTTCTAGCTTTGTGAGAGACTTTTTGCCGAAGGTAGCCGAAGGAACCAAACATCACAGAAACACTCTGCGCTGCACTGAGGAAGAACCTCAAAAGTATACCAAAGGAGCACTGGATACTACACATGCATGGAAATCTTTGTCAGAAACATATAACAGGACCCTATAGGCAACAAATATGAGAGGAAAAAAAAGATACATAGCAAGACTCTGAGCTTCACTAAGTTCCTTTCACATGTGTGGATGTGAAATTGTTAATGAAATTCAGCAACACGCAAGAGAAATAACTCAATCATCCTGTAATTGAAGGGGTCAAGAGCTCTTGTTGGACAAACTCCAACTGAACTATGCGTGGATGTGGTGGTCGCTTTTATGCTGCTATTTGTCAGAGAAGCTGAAATAACTCCAAACTGTCAAGCAGGGAATTATGAATGAGAACTAGTTTTGGGGAAAAAAGGGGGGGGAAGTCACAGTAACCAGACTAATAAAATCAAAAAGAGGTGTTTGAGGAGTTCCAAAAGGTGACTTACATTTGAAAAAATTAGGAATAAATGGTAAAAAAAAAAAAATCAAAAAAAAAAAAAAAATCAAAGTACAATTGTTTGTGGAGTATTTCAGAGGTTTTAAGCCATTTCATTTAATTACAACATAGCACAATCTTCAAAATCTTTAAAAGAACGAAATTGAACATGCTGTTGAAATCTTGATATATAAATTTCAGGGGTGGTTTTTATTTTTGCATCAAATGGAAAAACGGTATTTTCTTTAGGACTTGGATATGTAAAGGTTCATAAAGCTAACAGATGACACCTTGGCTCGGACTCCTTGCGATGTGTGGGGGCTCCGGCGTAGGCGCCTATCGGGTCTTGGGACAGATCCTAACATGTCCTAAAAGGATCCGTCAGTTTGCTTATGTTTAGCCATTACTGAGGCCAGTTTGGCGACAGTAGTTGCATGGCCTGTGTACATTTGAAGCAAGAGCGAGAAGCTGCGGTGTGAGAGCAGCAAATGCTATTTGGGCACCGGCTTTGCTATGACAGATGCGGACGATGAACTCTTGACACTGGCTGGACCGGTTTATGTTCAACATGTGTGTCTTCGTTACCGTCTCTGGTTTCCAGAAGGCTGCCCTGGCTGGTTTACTGTGGACGTAGGTATGTGTGGGTCTGTGTGTGTCTGTGTGCGTCTGTGTTTGTCTGTGTGGAGGCCAGGGAGAGATGAGAGGAGCAGCAGGATCTCTAGCTATCTGGGAGGTTGAGCGTAATGACACACGGGGGACAGATTAGGTTCCTGTCCATCAGGGTTCCATCAGGAAGACTCTGATTTACAGCCATGCTGACCAGCCAGCCTGCCCTCCACCCAAAGCAAACACACACGGAAAACACCACCGCCTCTGTGTGGTGGCAGCTGGTGGGCTCTAACACATGTTGCATTTGGCGACTCCATTTGCCGGTCAGTTTTTGACTTGAACATCAGTGCCCAAGTGAGCATGGAAGTGCTTTGGAGCAAAAAAGTCGAACTTGAAATTACATCTAAGTCAATTTTGATGTTAAATTCTTCGTGTATGTGCATACGTGTCAATGTCTGTCCAGCATATATAATACTATGCATGCTGCTCACTGCCTACCTCCCCAGAAAAGTGAAAAAAGGGAGATGGACAGATCCATTAAACAAGTTGTCACCCCCAAACACAACAATGATTAATCACATGCTGCAAATTATAAGCACCTGTATGAATGAACAGCAATGCAAAGCCCTCTCCCACTGTCTGACTGCATGCTTTCACTCTCTCAGACAGCCACACCGCCACCTCCACCTCCGCAACCCCCCTGGCCCCTTCTCTCCTCGCTGACCCTCTGCCCCCCTCTCTCGTACCAAGAGGAAGTCTGCCTGAAGAGAAATAACTCACCACGTACACAAAAGGCCATTTTGACTTTTACTCTCCATGAAATGATAGATTTTGATGTTTTATGCAGAGTTCACCTACAGGAGCTGTGAAAGAAATTTACATGCAAACCAAATACTTTGTGATTCTTGAATGCGGTATGATTTTACATCATAATGTGGAAATTAATGAAGGTAAATTTTTTGGTCTAAAAGAGTCTAAAAGAGGTTTTTTTTTTAGGGAAACGGGGAAAAGAAAAAAAAACAACTTGATAAAAGAAATGGAAATTAAGTTCTCTACCTAAATATAACAGGGACAAAATTAAGTTCTTGTTTTATTCATCTTCCAACATACCAAATACACTTTTAGAAGACTGTGGCCCTCTGTGTAAAATCACCTGAATTCATTATGCTAACAAGGCAGCCCTGCTGATAGGCACACAAGCTGATGTGAGGAAATGTGAGTTTGATTAATGTGGGCAAAATTGAGCTGTGCAGACTGCTCCCCAGCTCCAGTTAAAGGAGTCGCCTGCCATCAAGCTCAAAGCAGGCTCTCAGGCCTGCACTGCTCCCTAACACTTCACAGCAAATCTGCTGCAGACCTTCCCTCTCCTGCCACACAAAACAAACGTGGCCCCTGCCTGGACCTGAATAAATCTAGCTAGCACACAGCGCTCTAAATGAAAACCATATTCCTGATAGCTTACACAATGAGGGAGATGTGCTTTGTGTTTTGTGTTCATGTATACACATATCAAATAGACCTGGGCTGGCTTCTCTCTGTCTGTGATCTCCCAGCGCTCTTTAAACTAGCCAGACCACAGCAGGCAGGCAAGAGCAACGAGGCCAATGAAGCAGACTCTTTAGTGAGCTCGTCCCAGGAGATGGACCATCTCACGGAGCTCAGCCGACCAGCAGGCTGGATCCAAAAACAGCAACCCAGGCAATCTCTAGCCCCTTAGGGGAGCGTGCCCCACCGCCGCGTATCAAGGAGGCACAGAGGCGGAGAGGTAGAGGAGAAGGGAGGGGGGAGAGAGGGAGGAAGGGGAAAAGCAAAGCTGAGCAACTCAGAGCCCCCAGGTACCTGCCTATACAGTCCCCTCTCTCCAAATGTTTACTTTGGACCAGACTGGCGGCCAACTGGTTGCAATTGACCCTCTACCAGGACGAGTTAGAGAGTGAACATGAGACTTTTCCTTCTGGGAGAAAGATGGAGGAAAGCCACACACGTACAGAAACCCTAAAGCACACATGTGCATACAAATGCATGTCCACAGATGAAAAACAAACCAAAAAAAATTTACAAATTACTTCAATAACACATACAAAAAGACCCCCATACATTATTTAAAAAAATAACCTGTTTTGCTCAGTTTGGTACATAAGAGTAAAAAAAGTGAGGACCAAAGATTCAGTTGGTAAAAAGCCAGAAGTCAACGGTAAGACCCAAAAACCACACAAGTCCACCTGCCACAGGTGTTAGAGCTCAGGTCTGCTGACTCTCAGTCTGGTGGAAAACAGGGTGGCTGGCACACAGGACTGGGCAAAGTCAGCTGCTGTCACCACCAAAAACACACTCCTCCAACGGAATCAGAGCCTTCCTCAGCCACCCCAAGTGTTAACTGGCTGGTCATCCACTCGACAGCAGGGAGAGGCTGGGAGGACGAGGAGGAGGCCCGCTGGCCACATAGACTAAATAAAACCTCTTAATCCTCATAAACTGCTCCATATGAGTATTACATCCCTAACTCTGTACAGGACTTCCAGTGGAATGGAACTCATTTCGTGGGTAAAACATTACCAGGATTCCTCCTGTTGCTGCCTGGCTTCCATAATAGGTTCCGTGTTCTGCTGAGGCCCACTCTGATGCGAACCCCTCAATTTCCCCGCAAATATCGATGACAGAGCGCGCTTATGATGAAAAATGCGCCGGAAAATGTAAATGAGTGGGGCTGGCTATGAAACGATTGCCGTCTATGAGTAAGCATGTGTGTCGGACAGGCAAAGCATGGTGCCCGACAAGGATACAAACTATGAACAAGCCCTTTAGGGATTTGTTGCAACACAAGAGGGGAAAAAAAAACAAGTAAAGCCGACATGCCACCCACTTGCTAAACGTGATCGTACAGGCCTGTGGAGTTGATATGATTCATCAATAAAAATCACATTTAGGATAAACATGTCCATGTAATCATTTCCCTTGTCAGCTGGCCTATTCATGCTCAGCACGCAAGCCCTCTCAGTGTACACCTGAGCAGTGTAAGCATGTGTAGGCCCGGGCAGGAAACAGAGTGGGGAGGGGGGCAGGTTGGCATTTCACTCCAGGCCAGTCATTTGTCACAATTGTCACAGAATGCACAAACACAAATTACTGAATTATAACTGCGGATGTGTGTGTCCTGCCTTGGCTAAATCAAGGCAGCGCTGGGAGCTGTCATAACAGAGGGCTAGCGCCTGGGCCACCATGAGGGCGGAGGAGGCGGCCCGAGTTTTGGTGACTGCTGTTCTAGCCGTTAGGTGTTTATTGAGGTAAACGCGCTGTGGATGCATGTATGACTGACATGGCAGAGGGACGGTAAATAAAACGTGGGCAAATAGTGATGTAGAGAGAAACAGTGTTGTTATAATAGATACCTAATACATATTAAAAGGTGCTACAGTTTACAGTTCAGAAAAACACAAATACATCACTGTCACTTTAACTGTGATATGATTGCTGTGTGATTGCTGTAAACAACCATGGTGACAAGTAGCAGTGTCTGTCTCACACAAAACCTCCCTGTTTCTTGCCAAAAATTATGTTGGTGCTTTTTTTTTTTTTTGAAAGGTTTGTTAAAGAGGATAAAAGTTGATATAACTGAATTGGATCGAGTTAAGTGGTTGAATCATTCTTTGATCAATCAAAAGCAAATTGATTGGCAGCTATTTTGAACACTTAATCCTCATTTAAGTTGCTTTTTTCAGTCAAAAATGCCAAACATTCACTTGCTTCAGCAGTGTGAAGATTTTCTCCTTTTCTGTTTTTTCTGACATTTTAAATTAGCAAACTGGTGGCGAGATTAACATCAGCTTTCCAATTAATTTCAACTAGAGAGGAGAGGCAACAATTAATCAATTACTTGATCAACTGAAAGTCTAATGGCTATTGGCCAGATTGATTTTTTGATCAACTATACTGATACATGAATTTGCAAGCAAAAATGCCCCCCCCCCCAAAAAAAATTGCTTCTTAAATGTGGTGGTTTGATATTTTGATATTTTGGCATACTAAACTAGTATCTTTGGGTCTAGGACTGTTGATCAAACAAAATGAAATTAACCGTCTTGGCTAAGACAACTTTTAACAGGTATTTTGAACTATTTTCTGATATTTTAAAGACAAATTTTATAAGCCGTGCATAAATGTACACATGCAGACATAGGTGTATGTTATCTCTAAACACATGCGTAATGTGTCTCATACACACATCATTAGATAATTTAAAAAAATAAATAAATAAATAAAAAAAATCGCTACATTAGACGATATCGAAAATAATTGTTAGCAGCAGCCCTAAATTACTGGTTTAAAAATAAATAAATAAATAAAAACCGGCGGAAAAATCGAAATGAAAAAAAAAATAATAATCAACTATCATGGAGACAACCCGCAGCCCCTGTCTAACACAACCCTCAAAGCTTCCACTCGAAGCTGATGTTGGTTCTTGGCCAAAGGTTTACTGAAGAGGATAAACAAATTGCAGGGGACTTATACATCAGCTTTTCACTCATTACAAATTTATTAGAAATCTCAAAGTTCCTGAAACAGCAGCTTCCTTCTATTTTGTGCTTTAAAAGACATATTTTAACCCTGCAATTTGACACAAAAATTAACCCTGAAGCATGCAAATTAAAATGTAGTGTACAGTTCAACAATCCTCCTTGCCCTATTACCATGATTATGCTAATATTCCAGAGCCAAAGATTTAAACATATACTGATTTTGAAATGCTACGGTGTTTCAGCCATCTGTCTCTATCACACTCAAACCGAATCCCGAGTGTTACTAAAAAAGGTATTGGTATGTGTCTGACTTGCTCTGTTGTACAGTGAGTGTATGTCGAGGTGAACCACACAGGTACGCTAGGCCAGACACAGGAAACGTATTAACATGGACCGCCGTTTACTCTCCTGACCACAGTGCGTCCCACGGGGACATGGATAAAAAGCTCAAGCCAAAGCCTTCACTCTTACACACACACACACACACACACACACACACACACACACACACACACACACACACACACCAACCCAAACATATAAATTCAGATATACTAGACAGTTAGACAGAAAAATACACAATAATTTCAATATATATTGCAAAAATTGAGACATACTTTCACACATCAATGCAGATACATAAATTAAAATGCAAATTAAGTCATACACAGAAAAATTACAGCATGAATTAAAATATTTAAAACATACAAACATCTGCAGACTAATGCACGCATATACACAAACATACACTCACATTCAGTCATAAAAAAACACACACACACACACACAGTGACACTCGCTTTGGTTTCTCCACCTTTCCATGTTAACACCTGTCCACATAGACATTCACACACTATCCATTAACACCTACATAAAACACCTACAGGCACCCGTATTCTATTAGAGGTCAGCGCCCAGCTCCTCAATTTCATGGCCCATGTATGAGGGCGGCAAAGGTGAGCGTGATGACAGAAGGGCAGGCGAGCTGCGCTGCGGCAGACCGACTATCACTCACTAATACACACATGCACGCTGGTGGGAGGCATAGCTTGTTCACACCCCCTGTACATCTCAGTTAAGTCTATGAGCATCAGGTGTTTACATAAAACACAAGAACATCTACAGTTAGGAATTCATTGATGTAGTGGTGACTCTGAGGTTATATTTGCTCCACAATGTGCAGAATTTAAATAAAAGGAAAAAAATTACTTTAATATGATTTTTTTTTTATGCATGGTTTTCTGAAAGATTTAATATCGATATTCATTTACAGCTGTTTTTATTTCCTTCTTTAAATGGCAACTCCCTCGCGCTTTAAATTTCTCTCGTTTTACCCAGCCCAGTTTCTCAGACGTACTGAGTTGTTCTCTTTGGCCATCTAACTCTCCTTGAGCCCCACCCCCCCACCCCCACCCCACCCCACCCCCCATGAAAAAAAAAATAATAATCAACTATCATGGAGACAACCCGCAGCCCCTGTCTAACACAACCCTCAAAGCTTCCACTCGAAGCTGATGTTGGTTCTTGGCCAAAGGTTTACTGAAGAGGATAAACAAATTGCAGGGGACTTATACATCAGCTTTTCACTCATTACAAATTTATTAGAAATCTCAAAGTTCCTGAAACAGCAGCTTCCTTCTATTTTGTGCTTTAAAAGACATATTTTAACCCTGCAATTTGACACAAAATTAACCCTGAAGCATGCAAATTAAAATGTAGTGTACAGTTCAACAATCCTCCTTGCCCTATTACCATGATTATGCTAATATTCCAGAGCCAAAGATTTAAACATATACTGATTTTGAAATGCTACGGTGTTTCAGCCATCTGTCTCTATCACACTCAAACCGAATCGAGTGTTACTAAAAAGGTATTGGTATGTGTCTGACTTGCTCTGTTGTACAGTGAGTGTATGTCGAGGTGAACCACACAGGTACGCTTAGGCCAGACACAGGAAACGATAACATGGACCGCCGTTTACTCTCCTGACTACAGATCGTCCCACGGGACATGGATAAAAAGCTCAAGCCAAAGCCTTCACTCTTACACACACACACACACACACACACACACACACACACACACACACCAACCCAAACATATAAATTCAGATATACTAGACAGTTAGACAGAAAAATACACAATAATTTCAATATATATTGCAAAAATTGAGACATACTTTCACACATCAATGCAGATACATAAATTAAAATGCAAATTAAGTCATACACAGAAAAATTACAGCATGAATTAAAATATTTAAAACATACAAACATCTGCAGACTAATGCACGCATATACACAAACATACACTCACATTCAGTCATAAAAAAACACACACACACACACACACAGTGACACTCGCTTTGGTTTCTCCACCTTTCCATGTTAACACCTGTCCACATAGACATTCACACACTATCCATTAACACCTACATAAAACACCTACAGGCACCCGTATTCTATTAGAGGTCAGCGCCCAGCTCCTCAATTTCATGGCCCATGTATGAGGGCGGCAAAGGTGAGCGTGATGACAGAAGGGCAGGCGAGCTGCGCTGCGGCAGACCGACTATCACTCACTAATACACACATGCACGCTGGTGGGAGGCATAGCTTGTTCACACCCCCTGTACATCTCAGTTAAGTCTATGAGCATCAGGTGTTTACATAAAACACAAGAACATCTACAGTTAGGAATTCATTGATGTAGTGGTGACTCTGAGGTTATATTTGCTCCACAATGTGCAGAATTTAAATAAAAGGAAAAAAATTACTTTAATATGATTTTTTTTTTATGCATGGTTTTCTGAAAGATTTAATATCGATATTCATTTACAGCTGTTTTTATTTCCTTCTTTAAATGGCAACTCCCTCGCGCTTTAAATTTCTCTCGTTTTACCCAGCCCAGTTTCTCAGACGTACTGAGTTGTTCTCTTTGGCCATCTAACTCTCCTTGAGCCCCACCCCCCCACCCCCACCCCACCCCACCCCCCACTCAGGAACTATGTCTCTTCCATGGCTGGGAGGTTGTAATTTGTTACAGGCGGCTGGGCAGGCAAAGAGGTTTCCCTCTTATCTGGACAGGGGATCACCAGGAAAATCATATCAGAGGGAAGGCGTGTTTAAATATAGCTGTAATTGCGGCAATCATTTCTTGCTGTCTCTTCAACCCCCAACCTCCTGCTCTAAGGGCCCCACCCTCCGTTGCCCTAACTTTCTCCAGTCTCCCCACAAGTCCACCAACCCCCCCCCTCTACCCCCATACCCAATTCCCCTACGTTTTCCCCCCTGGCTTTTCTGAACGACCTCCCTCTTCCCCAGCGTTTCCTCCTCTAGTATCCAGTTAATCCTGGCTCATGGTGTGGGCTCAGTGGCTGACAGTTGCATGACAAGGAATGTTTCCCTTTGTAAGAGCCTACTTCCTCCTTGCGCAGTTTTAGCCTAATTGAAATGTTTCCTATTGAGCTCAATCAAGGGGGCAATTACCTAATTATTCGCTTATGCCTAACTCGACCCTGTAAGAGAGAGACTGAGAGCCGGAGAGAGAGGAGAGGGATGGAAAGAGGGGAGAGAGGAGGAGGTAGAGAGGGTGGAATGGAGAGGGAGCAGCAGGAATATTGAGATAAAGACAGTAAAGAAAACTGAGGAGAAAAAGTGACAGAGGAAAGAAAGGGGAAAACTAGTAGGAGCATTTTTCTTTCACTCTAGGGAACAATTCTTGAAGTTTAAACTATGTGGAGAACAGTTTGATCTGAAAGAATGTTGAAAAGGGTTAAATGTGTAAACTGCAGGAAATTCCAGTTTTAACCAGCTATTTAAAGAACATGTGAACATGTAAATTCTCATTTTGCTGAAAGTTCACACAGAAATTGCTAAATTGTAACAGTAAATTTTGTCATTATAAGCCATTGCCATTATTAGTTTATTAGTATTAGTTTGGGCCATTGGCTTCATTTAAATATATTGCCACTTATTTGACAAAATCCATAGGTGAAATTTCATTGCCAACAAGTGAGTCTTTATATTTTTTCCTCAAGTTATAGAAAAATTAGATTTCAAGACTGAATGTAAGACTAAGTTAAAATGCCCATTTTTTGTAGTGCACTGAGGAAAAAGGTGTTTCTCTGCGAAAGCGTCTGGTTTTATGGGCTCATAAGGAAAAGTATTATCAAAGAGAGGAGCGAGGGGGACGGGGGAGACGAGAGGGAGACATTAAAGGAGCTGGAATGTTTTGTCCCAGCTCAGCTGGCCTCCAACACATTTAATAATGAGACAGGTAATAAAACACACTGGCACACGCAGCCTCATATAGGCACATACACATATCACAGCAAATGGGAGGACGTGTTTTCATATGTTCTCCACCAGGCTTTCCTGACATTAGAATAGATTGCCTATGTCATGTTCTGAACCATAATAAACAAAATTTTATAGCTCATTTGAAAATGGAGTATGTTAAAAAGCAATCAGTACATCGTTAAATGTATCCATCTTGTGCAAAGTAAAGCTTTACTTCTGAATAATTTATTTCAGCTCTGTGAATAATGTCCTTCGGCAAAGCGACGGATGGCGTAAATATCACTACCTGTGTGAGAGAGGCTGTGTATGCTCTGATTTGAATTCTGCCCTTCTTCTCTGTCATCTCCGCAGGCCTGCCCCTGTCCGCAGCTTCAGCAAGTGTTGGCTGGACGACTCTTAAATCAATCATTTAAATATATGGATAAATCAACGAGCCGTCTGGGTTTAAGCACACATGCCGTAGCTTAATTCACCCGAGCAAACGAGCACAGCAGCCATATTTCAGCCAACATGTGCACCACTGTTGTCTAAACAAGCGCTGCGAGGCAGGCCGCAGAGGAGGGTCCTGGCTGGAGGTCATGGAAAGCAGTTATAATGCACACACACACACAAACACACACACACACACATACACACACAGGCCGTGTAGGGAGTGAAGGCCCTGGCTTGAGGTCATGGAAATCAGTTATAATGCAGCCTTTCACCAGGGAAAATGAGAGGAGCAGGGGATCACAGACAGAAGTTGCTTTCCTGTGACACATGTGAGCATGTGCACACACTAAAAGACAAGTACACGTACACACATGCTCTGAAGCCTTAGGAACCCATGAAAATAGGCAGGCAAACTTAGGATGGTCAGATATGCTCAGACACACAAACGGAGAGACACACACACTCAGTCACACAGTCACACTGACCTCTACGGTCCACAGAGAGAAGAAAAATGGAAACCCACTCTCTCACAGGCTGGGTGGGCTGGTCAGCTGGACTTGGAGGGGCAGTGCATCTGGGAATTCTGCTAAAACGCTTTACACACGCACGCAAATACACACACTTTTACATCACTATTTTCACAATTTCATAGATACTTGGTACGAGCCGTTCCACTTCCACTTCCTCTAAATTTTGATAAGTACACTGACAAGCTGAAAAACTAGTTTGAAAATAAATAAAAAAAAAAAAAGAAAGAAAGAAAAGAAAAAGGGTTTTAAAATGTGAAGTTAAAACATCAGGCAGTGCGAGCTGGTCAAAGGCAAAAGAGGAGGAAAAAGAAAGGCAAAGAAAGAGAGGGCAGATCTGTGGGTCGTCCAGGTGGTCCTTACCCCTGGAGCCTGCATGGGTACTACACTGACATGAAGGGCAAAACCTGAAACCCATGCAAATGTGATCACCAGAGCTTGCCTTGATTGGGACGGCCGCATATGATTAAATGTAATTGCAAAGAACCTTTTTTCCAAATGCCTCTGTGGTTTTCGGAAAAGTAGGAAGGAAGGATTTAAAACCAATTCTGAGTCTTTTCAGAGAAATTAGAGAGAAAAAAGGAGGTGTGTGTGCCTGTGAGAAATCCGAATATTGCGAGACAGAGAGATAAAAATGCGATTTACTAGTTTCAAATCAGGGCTGGTTTTTACATGCACGCACTGAGCAGGGAGGGCTTTGCTGGCAGATAAAGTAGGCTGAGGTTCAGGGGCAGACCCGTCACACTTGGATGATTGATGGCTCAGTCTGAATGCTTAAGTCAACAGAGCATGAGCACGTCTCGGCAGCCCGACCTAGGCTCTCCACTCAGCACCTATTTAAGGGTCAGGTGCTTCAGAACACACTAACTGTGCAACTGCTCCCATTACCTTATCAAAGCCTGTACTGGAAAGTAAATAACAAAGGGGAAATCACCACTCAGTTTTTTTGGCATGCATGATAATACTGCAAAGTGATCCATTTGAGCTCTTGATAACAGTGCAAAAAATTATTCAAGCGGAATCCTTGTATCTCATTTAGATTTCTTTTTTTTTTTAAGATAAAGCGAAGGATTAAAAAGGACAAGTTTCCATTTTTTTCAAATCTGTCTTTAAAATTTTTTTTCAAACCCACCTTAAAAATGCATTTCAGGGTGCAAAGTCACACAGTCTCAGCAAATAAGTTCATCTCTTCATATGTCAAACTATTCTTTTAACTCATAAAAAGTTGGAATTGGGGAGATTTCAGAAGGTAGTAACAATATGCTAATCATTTCTGAGTAGATCTGCAGCTGACAATATTTTCAATTTTGATCGAGCACTCAGTTTTGTTTTTTGACAAAACTGATGAATAATTTTGTCAATAAAATGTTACAGTTCTGCAGAGCCCAAACTGATGCCTCTGGGTTTTGGTTTTTTTTCTTATCAAAAGCTAAAGATATTTAATTTGGAGTGATATAAAGACAAACGCTGCGCATTCCCCCCACACACTTGATAAAGGACTTCAAATATTAACTCAATCAAAATCTTTGATTAATTTTTTTGTCGACTGACCAAACCTTTATAAGGCTCTGAAAACCATTTTTTTCAGCTCTTTACTATGGTGAAAGGTGAGGTCCTAGATTTTCTTCCAAATTTTGAACAGTTTTGGTTATTTTACATTAGAGGTTTCTTTATTCGTTTGTATTTCTGCTCCTTTCACTGGTTTTAAGTGGGTGGGACTTGAAAAAGGTGATGTCATGCATCTCTATTCACCAATCAGAATGTAGGAACATATGAATCAAAATCTGATGAAAGATGTTGGGTAGTTTGCTTACGTTGCCAGCACTGTGAATCAAATCTGATCAAATCACAAGCTCACAATCCTGGTAAAGTAGATGAACTTAATTTTTAAGTGTTAAACTCTTGTTAAATATTACCTAAAGAATGTTTTATTCTAAAACTAACTTTTTTGCACATTTAAGACTTTAAAACATTTTCAGAGGCTTCGACACTATGAGTTTGTGCAGTGCATCTACTAGAGTAGGAGCGTTTGTGGGATTGTAGGCGAGCAGATGAGGAAAACATTTTGTGTGTGAATGTGATGCATGTTCCTGTGTGTATATAACCCTTCATTGTGTGGGGAAGGATTTGGTTGGTTCTGGGTCGCTTGCGCCGGGGGGCAGGTGTTCACCCTGCTGATCTGCGGGTTGTTCCACTTCAACACCTTGTCATCTAACCCCCCCGACCCTCTCCCAAACCCTCCGCCCACCCTCTACTCCATCATGTCATAAAAGAATCCAGGTAAGTAAGAAAACCGTCTCTATGGTCTCGAATTTTTTACTTCAACTCCCATGTCACACTGGATGCAATTACAAATGTTGACTTCCTCATCTACATCTGGCAGAGATAAATTTGCTTACAGTTCAACGGGTGGCCTCCCATTGTTTAAAGGAAAACCTGGGTCTTGTTTTCATAGTCTTCTCTATTTTTTATGACAACATTTTATTCACCAGACTCTTTACAACACAGTGCATTAGGGGAAGTAGCGGTAGCGGCCAAATGAACAGATGATAATCCAGTTTAGAGAATATACTTAAAGTAGGGATTTGTTTACAACTTGACTGACTGTCTCGTGTTCCTTACTCTAATGGACTCCTTTGTAAAGTACGTTTATAAAAGGTTTTGAGAAATTTTAAATTCAAAACTTGTCAAATGACTGTCAAAACTATAAAAATAAAACCAGAGTTACAAAAATGAAACTTTACTATGCTGGAGTTGTCTAGATTGAAGCAATGCTTTTTCAGTTTCATAAGGAGTCCCCCTGAACTACTCGGCCACCCTGTCTGAACTATAATGCACCAAATACATAAAGAGCAACATTTATTGATTCATTTCGGAGATGATGGCCAACAAATGGCTCTGGAAAGTCACCGATAAATGCCTGCAAGTTGCATTATGATCTTTGCCCCTTTTAGTTTCCACATCA